>JNBR01001582.1:0-15461 GCA_002081595.1 Achlya hypogyna | reverse complement strand
CCGGACACGAACTGCGGAATATTTTTTTCGCCATTTAACGGAATTAACGTACTGCACGCTAGGCCAAATATATTTGGCGTTTGGCACTTTATAGTTGACACTTGGCATAATATACTCGACGTTTGGCAAAATATACTGGACGCTAGGCCAAATTAAGTGGACACTAGGCACAATATAATTGGGGTTTGGCTAAATATATCGGACAAATGGCCAAATTAAAGTGGAATTGGTGTAGTTTTGTCAACGCTAAGGTGAATATACACCAGTTTTGGCAATTGCCCCGAAAATACTGCGGGTGCCGTGCAAAAGCGGTTATACTCCATAACACCAGATTGGATCAAGAGCTGCAACAATTCCAGAATTCGACTTTGTGGTACTAGCACGCCAGTAGTAAGATTAATAACTCGTGCGTACGGGCAGGCACCTGCCACCATTGAGGTCAGATGTTTTATTCCTGTGGCTGCGTAGGGGAGCATGATGGGGTAAATTCCAAATCTCAATTTTGTGTCTTTTGCTCCAAATCTGCTTTTTTCACTTTCATTGGGGTAATTGACAAAACTAGAGTTCATTTCGACGTCAAAATTGGGCAATTGACACAACCCGAGGTGGTTTGGAAGTTTTTGACAGAACCCGTACATTGCGACAAAACCCGTGGTGGATTTAACTGTAACTTGGCGTATATTCACGCTTCTGGATATGGATGGGAGCAGCGACCGAGTCATTACCTATCCAAGTACATCGACTGCTGTGGACACCCAAGGTCACAGACGTGGCGCGCTCTCGTCTCGGTGCGACCCCAACTCTAGGAGACGGAGGCGCCGCCCTTGAAGGTGCACGTACCGCTCAACGAGACTTGCACGTCGCTCACAAATATTGTATTTACCACATATTATGCTGTGCTATTCTGTGTTACTCATAACAATCTTTACCACAGCTTTCTGGCGCAGCGCTCTGGCAGAGCTCTCTGGCACAGCTCTAGCACAGCGACAGTAGCGCATTCTTATGACTAAATTCAATTTGATCGTGCAAGGCATGGAGCAGCAGAACAAGGAGCAACACCGCGTTAAGCTCGTCGAGAAGATGACGTTTATGCCGTTGCGGCAGGCCAAGGAGCTCGTGGAGGACTACGCACTGCAGAACATGAAGAAGGTGAAGCAGGCGCAGGTCACGGGCGGGAAGAACTGCCGTTACCTCTGCACGTCGGTTGACTGCACGTTCTTCGTCCAGTTCAGCCGGAGCTCTACCCATGGCCCGAGGTACATCTCGTCCTTAAACCTCGTGCATCTGGACTGCACGTCGGTTGCCAAGCCGACCAAGCAGCAGCTCGTCAAGTTCCCTTCCTTCCATACGGCGGCGTCAAACACCAAGCCCGCCAGCGCCAGGGCCCTTGTTCGCCACGTGCAGCAAGTGTACAAGGTCAGCGCGGCCTTCGCCATGCGCACTGTCTACCGTGCGCGAAACGACATCCTCGACGAGATAGCAGGCGACATCGGAGTCGCCTACGCCAGCATTGAGAGCTACCTGACGCGCCTACGCGACATAAACCCGGGCACGGTCACGGCCTTTGACCGTCACCCCAACGGCGTCTTCTCGCGCGCAATGTTTGTCCTCGGCGTGATTGCCTCGGCAAGCCACCACAACCAACTCATTTGCTCCGTCGACGGCGGGCCCATAAAAGGCAGCAAATACAAGGGTGTCCAACTGCTCATGGTTGGCCGCGACGGCAACTTCGCCAACGTCACCATTGCCGTTGCGCTCGTCAATAGCAAGACGAAGGCCAGCTACGTTTGGTTTTTTCGAAACTGCATCGAGGGCGGAGTCAAGCTCGACGTGCCTATCATGGGCGACCGCGCCGAGGCCTTGCCCACGAGTGTGCTTGAGCTCTTCTTGGACCTACTCCACTATGGCAAGCACATCGAGCGCAACTGCAACAAGGAGCACAAGGCGTTTATGGCGGCACTATTGTCTGGAAGCTTCAAGGCAGTGGGACTGAGGTCGCTTAAATGAGCACGCTGGCAATCATCTCCATGCTCGAACCTCGGGGCAAGGCAGCTGCGGCCCACCTCTCGAAGATTGACCTGATGAAGTGGGTTCTGTACCCCAACCTCTTCTTGCGCCCGTTGTACAGCTGGCGTACCTCGAACTTTGTCGAATCAGAGATGTCTGCGACCAAGACGCTGGGCATCCGAGAGCTCTACCCTTTAATGTGCATCAAGGCTTCGGCAAACCGCGCGATTAAGCAGCTGTACGCTCGTTCCGAGCAGGCCAGGGAGTGGGTCGAGGCCGGGCGCATCGTCACACCCGAAGCTCAAAAGTGCTACGACGACGAGAGCGCGCAGATAGGCTACACGGTTAAGCCCTCAAGCCGCAGCGTCGTGTACGTCGAGAACACTGTTGGCACTCCGATCAAACGGCGCGTGGACCTTGACGACCACACGTGCACGTGTGTCTTAAGGCTGCAGACGAAGATTCCGTGCCGGCACTACTGTGCCGCACTTGCCAAGACGAAACGCATGTCGGAAGTGTACACGGCTTTTGGCCGCGAGTACCTCGTGTCCACCTACGCCGCAAAGCAAGGCAGACAAATAAGGAGTAGCCAGTTTAGGATCGGGAGCCACGCAACGCTCTGTCGGCGCATCAGGGCCAAGAAGCCGTACGCCACCGTCATGGGACCCAAGCTGCGGTACCTCACCCCCGGCATGGAGAAGGGCATCATGGAGCTCGTGAGCCTGCGCACGCGCTTCGGCATGTGCGTCAGCAACAACGAGATGCGGTGGATCGTGCGCCAGTGCGCCGCCCGCGGCCCCCGCGTCCTCGGCCGATCTTTTCCAAGCCAGCGCTGGGTCGACCGCTTCGTTGCCCGTCACACGACTATCTCGCTCCGAGAAGGGCAGGTCCTCCCGACGTCGCGCTTTAAGCACTCCGCCAAGAGCGTCATCGAGAGCTTCCATGGGCGCCTCCAAAAGGCCATGGCCGGCTTCGCCGCCGAGAACATTTGGAACTGTAACAAGACAGGGGTCACGCCCCAGGGAACGCGCGCCGGCCGCGGCTTCTGCTCGAGGGGTCTACCGGCTAACTGCGTGCGCTCGAACGACCGCAACAACATCTTAATCATGGACTGCTGCAACGCGGCGGGTGGCAGCCTCCCGCCGGTGTACATATTTGGTGGTGCTCGTCGGCGCCCCGGGTGGATGGACGGCTCGATCGCGGGCGCAACGCTCGCGATGACGAAGACTTCGGTGATCAACGGGTCCCTTTTCCTGCATTGGCTCAAGAAATGATTGCCCTGCGTCTCCGCGTCGAGGCTGGAAAGCGCGATGGTATTACAGTAGCAGAATGTGTAGAACACCATAGATAGGACGCGGGGTTTAATGCGTGGTATAAGCTCATGGATGAGCGGCGCCAGGATCTTTGCCACCAGCAGCAGCTCCATGATGACTCCATGATCGGCCACATGGAGGCCACTCTCTAGTCAGTTTTTGAAAAATGTTAATATCTTCCGCGATATACATTGGATTTACACAAATTTGGTACCGATGGAAAGCCTGTGTTATAGCAGACGACAATATCGCAATGGCGACGCATGAACCGCGGTGGATATGTCTGTGGATCGTGAAAAGGAGAACCGGTACTTCATATAGAGCATACATTAGGCAAGATATAAATGGTTCGAGACTTGACGCACTCCGATTTTTGGTTTCGTAAAATCTGACCCAAAGTATGCAAAGCCCTATATGTTTTTAGGTGGTTCGAGACTAGGCAAAACGGATACTAGTTCTCTGTGATTTTCTGGGAGAGAATTTTCTCGAACCTTTTTCTTTCTGAGTGGGGGCAAATGCCCCACAGAAAAATTCTCACAGAGATTTCAACTTGGCAAAATTGCTCAATAATTCGTACATTTGAGGGAACGTTGTGCCAATTTGATAACCCACAATGGGAAACACGATCTGGAATTTCAGGAAGCACCCAATCTTATGCACAGGACTGCCGCAGTCACTGCGGCACGCTGTACAGAACTAGCCCAGCTATCAAACATGATGTGCTGCAATAAGCCGTGACTATGTAGAACGTTTGTGTTCAGCGTCTCTTTATTTTGTTTAAATAGATCCCATGGCTGGTATGCAGGTCATAAAACTCCCTACACTACGACTGAACTGGTGCGGCTTTGTCGTACGCTTTGAGGTACGAAAGGTCAACTTCCGTAGCCACAACTGTGGGTCCTCGCATTGAACCCAGCTCGTCGAAGACACCTGAGCGCTGTCTGCTGCCCATGCATGTGCTCTTAGGCTTTGACGGTGTCGGCAATGACGACGAAGAGGTGGCAAGGGTCCGGTGTGATGCCCGCGAGGTACACATTGACGGTTGGCGACTTGCGACGTTGCAGTGCGTGCAAAGTCGGAATCGCGATCCGTCGCGACAACATCTCGTCTCACGGCACTTGGCACAAACCATCTAAGGCACGAAATACCGTTACTATCATGGCTCGAGCGCTCACCTCGCCACAACTATTGCATTGCCGAAGCCGCCGGAAGAACCATGACGCTGGCTTCTCGCACAAACCGCAGGTCTCCCGCGCCCGTTTAGCGGGGTCTTCGTGGCCTTTGGAACTAAGCAAAAGCAATTGCTTAACACGGCTTTTGATGCCGTGCGTGCGAGCCCAGTATGGGATGTGACCACCAAAGTCCGAGGCAATGTGGTAGACGACGTCCACGCAGTCCGGCGTGGCGCTTTCGAAGTAGAGACATCCCGTGTGGCAAAGGACGCCGCGCACCAACTTCCGCGACGACGACTGCAGGGAAGGCACATGCGGCAGTTCGATAGACACTTGACAGTATCCCCACCCAGTCCGTCCGTCGGGTAGCGTGAAGCGATCTTGAACCTACGGCGCCAAATCAGATATATACCCAGATACGGCACCAACCTCGAGGTAGACAAAATCGCGGTCGCTCACAGCGACTGGCCAGGGACTAGCGACAGCACTCCACTTAACCATAAGCGTCTTGGCCGCGGACGGAAACGTCTCGAGTACGACCATATCGAGGATGTCGGGGGCATACTCATGTATAAAGTCGAGGCAACCAGCATGGGTTGTTGAATCGTGCAACTGGGCAATCACGTCGACGCTTCCGGGAAATGTAGTCGTCGCAAGGTAAGGCAAACCATCTACGCACGTCACTGCGGCCACATTCGGTGCATAAAGACTTACGTTTGTCTAGAAATGGAACGCGTCCTTCGTAAAGTGCAATTTGGTTGTCGGTTTCCATGTGCTTCCAATCGATGTCACCAGTCGCGGCTTTGCGCAAGAACGCATCGAAAGACGCCGCACCAAAGATTGCAAGATTGTCCTTCTCGGAAGCAGAGAGTACGTTGCGCGGAAACAAATCGTCTGGAACAGGGTACCCCTTGCGCACCATGACCGGTGATCGGCAAAAAGGAAAATGAATGCATCGGCTCTGTCTCTTTCGAGGGCCGATGACGTCGTGTCGCAAGCAATCAAGGCCAAACCTGGGCAGCGGCTGGCGCGCTCGTATACGTTTGTCGAGACGACCGGAGCCAGCGCCATGAGCGGAATCCTGGGTCGTTGAACCCGATTGCGGGTGCCCTGCGTGGGTATCAGTGTGAGAATACTGTACATAAAGCAACATTCCTGGGTTGTGTTGAAAGAGTAATTCGCTTAGACAAGCCACTTTGCTGGCTGGCAACCATGACTGCACCACCATAATGCCATAACGTCATGAGTGGTTCATTTTAAATAGCCATCTAGATTGCTGACTGTGAATTGTGCGTCTTGTGGTGACTCTCTTTGTTGAAATGAGTCGATTGAGATATCTTGTGGTAACTGTTTTAACATAAGTGGGGCGGCATCCCGGATATCAGACAAGGTCGGGGTACTGAATATGCGAATAGTTGGAAAGGTTGGGTGGAATACGAACAAATTGTATGCAAGTTCTGAAAACTAACAAAAATGTGTGAAATGCGTGAAATGTAGAAATCTATTCACAACCAGATCAGGAGTACAACACCAACTCCCCGCAGCAGTGGGACTTTGGCTGCGCTCACGTTGGACGTCCATGAAGCAGCTTGAGCCTTAGCCATTGCTGACTAGCACCTCATCTTCTTTACGCTTCGCCGGAAGCTTTACGGCCATTGTGTGTCCGAATGCCGTCGCGTCGCTGTGTTATTTCATTTTGCAAGCTGCAGACTCGTAACCTGGGTGCCATCAGTCAAGCGTCTTTCCCGTCTCTAACGTTGCACAGGCTAGCCAGTGCTCTGATTGCGACCTGATCGGACCCACGCATGCACACCTTGTAGGTCGCCTGTTGGCCACGTTCGCGGGCTTTCCAAACATAGTCTCCTCGGCAATGAGCAAATGCATCAACATAGCTGAGCCTTTCGCTGGACAGTTATGAGGAGCTGCTCTGAAGCCACTCTAGGCTGTCTGGTCCATGCTTCGTCCAACATTTATCCATGGATGTTAAACGGCTTCTTGCACTCGCACTTTAGCGCTGGCTTTACGAGTGCCAAGGTCCGAGTGTCAGGAGAGACTATAGTACGGCTATTGTAAATTTAATGAGATATAAATACTCCCCAATTCCGCCGATGGGGCAATAGATAAATCACGCTCAGTGCACCTTGGCAGCAATCCGGCTAAGTAGTTCTCGAAGTCCTGGATGCGGCTTGGAGCTTTCGTTCGACTCGACGTTGGACGCGACGACTTCGTCTTCGTCCCAGCAACCTGCTTCGATGGACATGACGCACGACGACGACACTGGTGACACCCCTTCTTCTGGAATACCGCCGCCGTTGCGGTACAAGTTCAGATACGACAGGTCCACCTCGGTTGAGCGCCCGGAGAGTCGGGCGAGTGTTTGGCGCGGCGAGGCCCCATCCGATGATGACGACGACGACACCGAGTCGACGGACGAAAGGGTTCGCGAAGATGCCGTCACGTCTCCTCGCATGGAAGCCACGAGGTCTTGGCGCACGCCCGCCGCACACACTTGGCAGATGAGTTTGCGCGACCACCGGCGGCTGCAGTGGGCACACACGGGCTACAGCGACTCATGAGCACCCCATTCGATTTCGCAGATCATCCTACCAAATGACAGCCGTCGCACGGGTGCAGCCGGTGCAAACGGCCGCTGCCGTGGGCGCAAACAGCACAACGGTCTGGGTCCATGCGGTGGGAAGCTCCTCGCTTTGCGACATTGTAGCGTGACCGGGCAACGTAGTCTTCGATACTCGTGATTTTTCGGGCGGCGCGGTTGCGGATGTGAATCTTGCGCAAGAGCACCGGCACGTGGCCCTTAAAATTGGACGCCAAATGGTACACGACATCAAGCACATCAGGGTCGGCCGTCTCCATGAAAACGCCACCCGTGTAGTGGAGCGTGCCTCGTACAAGATTGAGCTCTGTGTCCTTGAGTGACGGGCAGCAGGCAAGGTCAACCGAGTACTGGCAAAAGGCCCAACCGCGGCGACCGTCGCGCTCGAACGTGTTTTGCGTCTGGTGTCATCGTCATGAGTCTCCCTTCAGGCTCTAAATACGCGTACCTCGAGGAAGACAAAGTCGCGGTCGCGGACCATGGGCACCGGCGTCGCGCACGCAACCCATTTGAGGTACATGCGATGCATCGCGCTGTCACCCGTCGTCGGGGTCAATGTGTAAAGCGGCATCATATCCACGATGTCTCCGGCGTATTCGTAAATGTACTGGAGGCACTTTTCACGGGAATCAAAGTTGTGCAAGGCCGCCACTTCTTCGAGCGTTGCATGCAACCGCCCAATGGCGCGGTATGGCAGCGTATCTACCCACACTCATAGTTAGTTGCGGCCCAAGCAAGGCAACATCACGTACGCCGGTCGAGCTTAAGGCCGGGGATCTCGCCTTCATACACTTGCACATGGTCGACCTCACCGAGCGGGCTCCAGCGAACATTCGAATCGGGTTCGAGAAGCGCATCGAGGAACGCCGCAAAGGTGGTGTGGCCCAGGGTGACGTATTGTTCAGCGTCGGCCGGTGGCAACGGCGGGCAGTGGAAGATGGCCGTGGGTACAGGGTACCTCTTGTGGTTCATAGGGCTAATGAGGAAATGCCGACCAAAGCCGCGCGGTCGTCGTGTCACAAGGTTGCATCGAGAGTGTCGGTTGATGCAACATTGCGGTTCTTGAACCCATACCTGTCTCCCGTTGTTGCTCACTCGTAGCCGACATAAAGTTTGCCGTAAAATGCTTGTCGGGTAGGAAACAAAATATAGGGACACGGGTGCAACGACGCATGTTTGTGCAGCACCGTGGGCCATGGTGGCTGCCTTTGGGTCCGTGCATGCTACAGGCGTGGTAAGCAGTATCTTGACCAATCGTCCCAGATACCCGCGTACTGAGAAAGTCCGTGCATCTCCCGAGCTTTCGACCGCAAGAGCGGTTGGAGCGGTGCGCGCGCATCAGTCGTTGAAGTTGGTGCGCATGGAAATGCAATATTGACCCACGTCTCCCCGACCATAAGCTTGATTGCGATGATGGCCAGCAGGATGCGGATCGCACCATTCATGCCATGCGCGCGTGTCCTCGCTGAGCACCGTCGCTGGCGTGGCCATGACACCGACCTGCGTGGGATGGTCAACTGTGCGACGTATCAAGAACGATCGACTGTGACCACGACACGCGCGCGTCAGGCGCGATAACCGATTGTCACGCCGTCACAAGTCGCCCTGCGATGACACGGATTCACGGATACACAAGTTGGCATTAAGAATGGACCGCTGGTGCGGTGAGACGCACATACATAACAGTGGGCTTGATGACGGGCAGGACAACGAGAAGACCGCTCACCGCACAAGCGACGACCGTCGTCCTGCAAATGAATCTCGCGCTGCTGCCACGTGGACGTGCCCAATCTGATGAAGGAACGCTTCGAGATTTGAATCTTGAGCGGCATCGTGTACGCTTTGCACCGAATCGAGCGTCGAGCACGTGACATCGCGGTCGTCGCTGTCGTCGTCAAAGCCACCGGCGTACACGACTGAGTCCATGGCGGCGGCCAGCGATGCGCGACTTGCCGTATCCGGCTTTTTGTTATAGACACTCAGATACGACAGATCGACACCAAGCTCGCCAAGTGCTGCCGGCGCTGGCGTCTGTTGTTGGTTGTGTTGGTCAAGAGCTGCAGCAGTGATCGTGTCGGTCACAACTCGGGTTGCGACTGCGGGTCCACGCTGGCTCGAGACGGCAGTCGACGACCGCTGGCTTGAGAGGAGCTCCACAAGGGTCTCACGCGATGAGCTCGTGGCCGTGCCGTCTAAATCATGGATTTCCCAAGCGCCTTTCTGCGCATCGTTAGCGCATGCGGTGCAGACACGCACGCGGGGCTTGCCCTTGACATTGACATTCCAGAGGCTGCTGCAGCGGTGGCATACGAGCTAGCAAGATGCCAATGAGCCGGGTGAGAAGTGCCGATACCACGTACATCGCCGCACGATTCACAGCTCTTAAAGCGCTTAAAGGGCGAGGACGGGGCATCGCAAAGTGCACAGCGCTTGTAGTTACCGGGTGCCGACGTGGCTGTTGACGTCGTGGCCGTTGCCGTGGCTGTTGACGTCGTGGCCGTTGCCGTGGCTGTTGAGGCGGACGACGTCGAGAGGAATGAGTTGCCTTTGGAGATCCGCGAGCTCATGCGCAGCTTGTGCACGTAGTCCTCGACGAGTGTAATATGGCGAACGTTGTTCTTCATGCCAAGTTTCCGCACCCACTGCGGAATGGAGCCCTTGGCGTCCGTGGCCATTTGCATGACGACGTCGAGCATCCCAGGCGTTGAGCTTTCGGAGAAGATGGCGCCGTAGTGATGAAGCACACCGCGCACAAGCTTGAGGTGGGTGCGCTCGAGGCTCATCACGCTCATGAGGTCAATGGACACGCGGCAATAGGCCCACCCCCGCCGACCGGACGGCAGGTCTACGATGTCTTGCATCTACTTTGCCCTTAGCCAGTGCAATCATACTCCAAGATACCTCCACAAATACGTAGTCCCGGTCGCGAATGAGTGCCACAGCGCTCAAATGTGCGCTCCACTTGATGTAGCATTGCTTGTACGGGTTAGCTTCGGACCGTTCGAGCAGCGAATAGAGTGGGATGACGTCTAGTATGTTGCCGCTGTGTTGCTCGACGTACTCGGCGCAATGTTGCCGGGTGTCGGATGCATGCAACATGGCAACCTCGTCGATCGTTCCATGAATTCTGGCCGTCATGCGGTACGGCAGCAAATCTACGGCATGTGAGAATGCGAGCCTTCATTGTCCATAACATACTGCGATCGACCTTGAAACCTGGCACGTCAGCTTCGACAATCTTAACTCCGTCGAATTCACCAAACGGTCGCCAAACCAGGGTCGGGTTAACGGGGCCAAGCACGTTGTTGAGGAACGTGGCGAGCGCATTTTCACCCACGCGAAGATATTCGGTTCGCTCGTTGTCCGAGAGCTCGGGCACAGGAAAGAACGTGTCGGAGAGAGGGTACCGCTCCATGACGTCGTTCGTCGCGGTCGACTTGGGATCTGCCATGCTGGGTCAGGAGTGGACCGATTTTTGCAGCCAGATTGGCACTGGCGCCGATGGATCGAGTCGACTTGGGGGCCGCAACCCACATGCAACCGAGGCCAGGTAACAGTGGTAATTTATCCGATTCGTCTTATTTTCTTAGTTTTGTAGGTGGCAGAGCAGTTGAAGAAGGAATTAACTGAGAATAAGCATATCTTTGGGACAATATTGGTAAATTGTGGGTTGGACGCCTACCACAGTGGTACTGTGCACGACAGAATGAACACAGGCGCAAGCACTGTTCAGTGACCGCACGAGTTTCCGCGCCGAAGGAGGAGGATCAGGTGCCGATACACACGCGCGGCGTTTCCGTGTCCCCGTGCAGCAATCACAACGCATGCAGAAAGCCAAGCTTCGTCGCATAGAGGCAACGCCCATGGTGAGCAGTGCCATTGACATGAGCCTTTTCCACCCATTCGACTCTGAAAACATTTCCAACCTCATCATGCGCCGTTGACGCTGGTGCACAGAAGTGGGCCGTCGCCCTTATTTATACACCCATTGCAGTTCCGGCACCAAGGAAGGCGCTTGGAGCAATTGCCCCCTTCAAGCGGGGACCATGATACGACCACAACCAGATCAATGGTGCGGGCCGATCGAGCACGAGACGGTATGATCGGCCCCGTTGGAACAGGCCGTGTGCTGGCTATCTCATCTTAGCACCCACGACGAGCCGTATGTGGCAACTTTGATGGCAGCTTCGAAAATATGATACTCTGGTGGCTTTGACAGGGGGAGCAATCTAATTTACAAAGCGCAATATTTTCTATAATTACAGAGGAATCGTTAGCGGTCAGTACATATCACTATCGAGACAGCGCTAGTCGGTCCAGAAAGCGGGCCATTTCGGCACCATCGGCAGTGCTTAGCACCGTTGATTTGGTAAGGTCATCTTCATCGTAGCCAGCACTACTGGTTGCCGGGTCCTCTGCGTCAGGGTGACAGGGTACGTTGCCACCATACATGCTTAGGTACGAGAGATCCACCGCCGATATGGCGGTGGTGTTGCGTACCGGGCCTTCCACCGGTTTGCCCATCGTCAAGAGTCCATCGTCGATGGAGAGGAAGCGTTCCCGGCCTGGCGTGACGCTTTCATAGAGAATTTGGAGGTTGTCGGCTTCAAATCGCTCGTCGGTCTTCGCAGCAGAGCTGCCGCTGCGGCTGGAGCTGAGGGTTGATGACAAGTACATACTGGAGCTCGATTCCCAGAGTGATGCGTCTTGAGCCGACGAAGCACAGCTGTTGCAGACGCGCACATGAACATCGCCGCTTTCACGCTGAACCCGCCAGTTACGACTGCACTTGCTGCACACAGGCTACGTCAGCAATAATGAGATGTGATCAGGTAGTCGGGTGGTTTTACCTCGTTGCAGCTCTTGCAGTTGCCACCGACACGGAAGCGCACGCAGGTTCCGCAATGCACGCATTTAGTAGACCGGCGGCCACTTCCAAGCGAGTAATGTTTGGCAGGTCTAGTCGACACTCGTCTAGTGTGCAAGTGCTCGTTCAAGTGCGTGATTTGTTGCGCCCGCCGCTTAATGCCCATGCGGCGCACCCAGTGTGGGATCGACCCTTTAAAGTCCGATGCGATGTGGTAAATGACGTCGAGGACGCCTGGGGTGTCGGACTCGAGGAACACCATGCCCGTGTGATAGAGCGTGCCACGGATAAGCCCAAGGGTTGTATCGCGAAGGCATGGTGCAAAAGGTAGCTCGATCGAGTACTGGCAAAAGCCCCAGCCGCGACGACCACTGGCAAAGACAAAGTCGTCTTGACTCTAAAAGTACAACCTCATGAGTGTCAGCCAATGACGAGATAACCGGACCTCGAGGTACACAAAATCGCGGTCCTTTATCATGGGCATTGGGCTACGCCCAGCGCTCCACTTGACAAACATGCGTCGATGCGGTCGCGTCACGGACGGCTCAAGGAGCGTGTACAGAGGAATCATGTCCACAAGGTCTGGCGCAAGGTGCTTGATGTACTGCAGGCACTTGTCACGGGTATCGAATTCGTGGAGGGCGGCAACCTCTTCGACAGTGGCACTTATCTTGCCAAGAGCGCGGTATGGGATGGTTGCTTTGTTGAGATGAAGGCCCTTGGACGCGATTGAGCCTTCGAAGAGTTTGACGCCGTCGCAGTCGCTGTCATAATTCCACGTCAAGTTGTCATCCGGGTACAAAGTCTTATCCAGAAAGGAGCGCAGTGCTTTCTTTCCGAGGCGAGTGAGCGAATCGGCATGTGCTGGCGTTAGCTCGGGGCAATGGAAGTAGTTGTGCGGGAGCGGGTACTGTGAGCCACCGCGCTTGGACATGGTGGCTGAAGTCTAGAAATAATTTAATGACGTCTGTTTACGGAAGAGAAGAAGCGCCAATTCAATGGCTGCCGTCGACAGCTGTGACCTACTTCACCGCATGGTGAAACCTCCCATTACCTTTGGTACTGTACAGGATTTGGCGCCGTTCCGAAGTGCAATAAAGCTCCAAACTTGTTCAGACCACCTGCGGTTTGTAAGGCGATTTCAGAAGTAAAATAGAAATCCAGCGTCGGGTGCAGATCAATCGAACAAAAATCCCACAGGTGCAATGGTTGTCGCGCAGCAGCAATAAAGACAAAGTCAATACCATGCTGTGACATCGGCATAAGCCGAAGAGTCCGTCGCCAGAAAAGATAACGAACACTGCCATGACCTCAATGAAAAAACGCGGACTGGGATCGCCACGGCAGGTGGCGGTATCCGCGAACGTTGCAACCACTGCATCCCAGAGTCTTTGCCAAGCGAACAATGTCGAACAAGATGCCACGGGTATTACTCCTCGGTGAGGTACCGCTGCATGTACCGCAGTCTACTCTCAGACGCTGATAGACAGGCTCTACGATGCCTTAACTACAATTGGGAAAACGCTCCTTCTAGTAGGGTCGTTTGTTTGCCCTATGTCGACGCAGCAATCCTTCATCCACGTTGACTTCGCAGCGATATTTTAGAGAGATTCTTTGGGTGATTTTTGTGCACCGTTTGTGTGCTTTTTCAATATGTCGTGCCACTGCAGTGCAAGAATGACGAATTGTCTCGTGGAAAAGAAGCCATCACGATCATCAAAATGAAGCTACGACGCAACAATCGTACGCGCGTGATAGTGTCGCCGTTCAACAGTTTGAGACGATCAAGTATGCAGTGCCTTCAATGTCCCACTGTAGAACAAACTGGATGGACAATTATTGTCTTGTTGAGGACCTGGCGTACCTGCCATGCAAACGACTGTACTCCAAAAGGATAGTATGCATCATATCGCTGTATGTTGGCCTTATCGGCTGCAATATAACTGTAAGCTGCAAAAATTTGCAGTCAGTAAAAGAAAAATTAATACATTTATGTGTCAGCGCATGCACTTGAAAAGGGATTCATTGCCAAAAGCTAACTCGTGTTTCCTAGTTCCGTTTGACAATCACCTGCGGCGCCAAATGCGCGGAAAAGCCCAACCGTCAACCAGCCTTTCCGCATCAACTACACATGTACTACTACAGATGTACTATGCTTAGTACAGTATAAGTATTCCCTGATGCAAACCATTGATCGCGCGAGATGCACCGCACAGCCCCATTTGGACTTCTCCGTCAAGCCCTGCGGTAACTTCCTCATGTCCCATTCAAGACACCCAAGGCAATGTCAGCGCAGGTACAGTGTTATTTATTTCTAAAATTATTCCTAACGTTAAAGCATTCTTTGAAAGAGGACCATCGAGTAATTCAACCAATCAGAAGCGTCATGTCTGAGCATCTGACCAATCGCAGTCAAGCACTTCTGACCCTAACTTTTTGGGTCAGGGCTGGTGGGCTAAACTCCAGGGTTTCTTCCACCATTGGGAGAAAGTGGTATAACCCTAAACCCCTAAACCCCAACTCCAAAAACTGGTGTAGTATTCCACCTCATTTTTGACTTCAACTACAATGTATGATAGGTTTCCAACGCACCTCTGATGTCGCCGTCCGTGGCGTCACCCGAGCTCGGGGTAATTCGACAAAAGCCGCATACTTGAGGCGATTTTTGACGTAAACCGCACCGGAATCATCCCCAAGAGGGGCATCAAATGCTCCATGATGCTGTCAAATACCAAACGGCTTCCTCCTTAGCTCATGCAGGAGAACTCTAAACACCTGACGCAGCACTCGGTATCGGTCACTTAGTCTCGGAGGTTACACACGTGTACACCGAGGTACGCACGGTTGCTGCATACCGTCGCCATAAAGCAGCTAAGAGAGGGCGCCAACGCAAAGCTCCTCCTCGAATTCATTGCTTGGATATGTCGATCAAAGTGCTGCGCGAGAAAACGACGGTGGTCGCCGCCTGCATGCGTCTGTCGATTCGTGAAGTTAGGCAACTAGATCGTGTTTTATCGCTCACGCAGAGGCCAAGATGTACGGCAACACCCGTGTGGTGATAGGTGAAAGCATATTAGCAGGAGCGACACTTCCATTTTGCGCTTACCGAGAAGCGGAGAGGAATCTCGTGAGCAACAGCGCCAGAAGCGACATGCATTCTGGAAGCGGTATGCCGTGCACTTGGCTGGGTCCACAAACTCCTCGAGCGCCCCCGCGAGGAAGTGCAGCAGACGCGCCGATTAGGCGCGCTTGAATGTAGCCAGTGCGACACCGTGTTGTGGTTCCGCATGACAATTATGTGCAGTGCCGGTGACAAGTCTCCAATCTCCGTCCTTGACGGCCTTTCCCACGTTTGTATTAGAAGTCTGATGGCCTTGCAGCCTTTGATGCGGCGATGTGGAGTAGCCTGGAAATTGGAACATTGAGTTATACGTAAACCACCAGTTGTGGCCGCAAGGTCAGTACGACTCTGTTCCAAAATGTTTGTC
>JNBR01001581.1:0-11214 GCA_002081595.1 Achlya hypogyna | reverse complement strand
TCGACAGTATCCCCACGCTTTTTCAAGACCAGTTCGTCGGCAGAATGTCGTTCCACGCGGTGCGGATCTTGATACCGTTCGCTAGTGCGACTGCCAAACTCCTGGAGCGACAGCTGCATCACGGATGCGTCACTTGGCCGACAGGGGATTCGCTTTACTTTCGCGCG
Source organism: Achlya hypogyna (assembly GCA_002081595.1). Taxonomy (NCBI): domain Eukaryota; phylum Oomycota; class Saprolegniomycetes; order Saprolegniales; family Achlyaceae; genus Achlya; species Achlya hypogyna. Next base: position 11,047 of record JNBR01001581.1, on the reverse strand, counting down.
CGCAGCGGCGGCGTGGCGGACATGGATTCAATTGGCTCCTCGTCGATCCTCTCGATCTTGCCGCCACTTCTTTCTCCGAAATGATTCTCAGTTCAAAGATCTCAACGTATTTTTTGAACTTTTTCAATGCATGACTAAATATAAGTGACGCTAGAGGACCCACTTCAACAACTAAATATAAGTGACGCTAGGCCAAATATATTTGGCGTTTGGCACTATATAGTTGACGCTTGGCATAATATACCCGACGTTTGGCAAAATATACTGGACGTTGGGCCAAATTAAGTGGACACTTAGGCAAAATATAGTTGGGGCTTGGCCAAATATATCGGACAAATGGCCAAATTGAAGTGGAATTGGTGTACTACCATTCAACGAATCCCGTGTCATGTACATTCCAGCATCTACATAACGTTACAAACTTCATCGCAACTCAGCTCATGATATCCACATAAGAACATAAACATTGCTCTGCTTCGTACAATGTATTTTCTTAACAACTACGATCGTGCCGCTTCGCCAATGCCGGCCGGATTTGAACAACGGTGGATCATACATGCCTCTTATGAAATAATGCGATTGAAAATGAGTTTTATCTGGTAAGTGCCCAATGCAATGGCATAGGAGATCAACAATAACATGCTGCGGCATAGAGTAGTTAAATGAGGTAATGCGCGGTCCAGAGTGCGCTTTTTGCCACGATTTCTATGTACGGAGCTCACACTGGCTCGTCATTCCCAGTGTAACAGGTTCACAGTGCATCTTGCCGAGGAATCCTGTACCGGAGCGCTTTTTGCTCCTTCGCTATTGCCCACTTGGATTGGGCAATTCCATGCACCCAGAAGTACACCCAAAATACACTGTACGAAACAGTGTTTACCTTTGCGGTCCACTTTTTAGCATCAAATCTTGTGAAGGATCACTTTTTGGGAATTGCCCAAAAACGCACACGACCAAACGAAGCCCAAAGCAAAAACACTGCATTTTGCTGTCAAACTCAACCGAGCGTCGCATGCAATTTTGTCGCTCGGCCGTGTCCGAATAAGTGAGCAATCTTCCGGACGCGACCGGATTGTTGGTGAAGGATGTCGGTGCCGAGCGAGGCCGCTGCGGTCTTGGCCTTCTGGTTCGAAGGGGACCAGCAAGAGATTTATCGGACTAAATGGTTCCCTCCAAGCGGTAGCGAGGTGCAGGCACAAACGGATGCGCTCATTACGGCGACGTTCGCACCGCTCCTGCGAGCTGCCGAACGGCGTGAGCTTCACGGAACGTGGTGCGCGTCTCGTGACGGTTTTGTGGCGCTCATTGTGCTCCTGGATCAATTCTCTCGGCATGTGTATCGTGGGGACAGCGCCCAGCGCGCTGCCAATGACGTGATCGCGCTTGAGCTGGCCGAGTCCTTTGTGGCTGCTGGTCATCACCTCGTTGTGCCGACCAACTACTTTGTCTTCGCACTTATGCCCTTCCGACACACACCGACGCACGAGCGTCTCGCGTCCGTACTCAAGCACATTGACCGCCGCGAGGTAGGTAATGCCAGCATGGGTATGGGCTAATCAAGGTAGGAACTACTTGCCGAGCACACGGATATCTTGTCCAAATTTCGACGCACAACAGTCCAGCGACAGGCGCATTTTCGTCCAAGTGCGCTGCCTATGGCCGATGATGAGTTCGACATCCTTGAGCGCGCTGCCTTCGTGAACCCGGACGAAGCGACGACTTTGCCGAAGCACGTGCTTACGCCCATCATGCATGGTTTCCTCACGGCCATGGACGCTGGGTCGCCTGCGTGCCCGGCCATTGGCATCTCGCTTTCTGGTGGCGTTGACTCCATGGTTATTGCATATCTCCTCGTGAAGCTTGCGCCTCGCTACAACAACTACAAGGTATGTGAGCTAAGCCGAGCTCGCCGCATGTAGGCCGTAGGTCGTGGCGGTGCACATCGACTACAAGAATCGTCCTGAGAGCTCTGCCGAGGCCGCTTACGTGGAGCAATGGTGCAAGCCCTTGGGGTACGTCAGGCGGTGCTGTCAGTTTCCTGAGGTCGCAATAGCATTGAATGCTATGTGCGGCGTATCGATGAATGCCAGCGTGCGACGACCAAGCGCGAGGACTACGAACGCATGTCGCGGGACATCCGATACACAACGTACAGCGACGTCATGGGGCGCCACGGCATCCCGGGCATGTGCGTGGGTCACCACCGCGGCGATGTGCAGGAAAACGTGATTTCCAATATGATGAAGGGCCAGTCGCTCCTCGGCCTCAACGGTATGAGTACGTCCTCGGTTGTCAATGGCGTACACATCTGGCGGCCCCTCCTCGCCATCGACAAGGACGCCATTTTCGACTTTGCCCACACCTTCGGCGTGCCTTACATGAAAGACACAACGCCTCAATGGAGCACTCGCGGCAAGCTCCGCCGCCAACTCATGCCGCTCCTGCACGAAATGTACGGCGCTGGTATGCTGTGCTGCGTGGCAAGAGCTTACTCGCTCGATAGGCTACCTCAGCAACCTCTCGAATCTCGGGCAGGAAGCTACCGAGTGCTCTAGTGTATACGCCTTGCGGAATCGCTCTCACTCACGGTGGAGTAGGTTTTGGAAAAGATGCTTTTGGGCCCCGTGCTCGAGACGGTGCAGCACTCGGCGCTAGCTGTCTGGGTCGATCTGACGCTCCTCGCGCCGCAACCCATGTTCATATGGAAGGAGGTGCTTCGCCGTGTATGCCATGAACGCATGGGGGAGCGCATGATTCGCGATAAACCGATGGGCGAACTGCAGGCTAAGGTCATGAAGCCAACCATGAAAGCGTCCTGGATCACGCTCAAGAAGCAGACCAAGTCGTTCATCACGGACGACCGCCAGCTCATCCTTTTCCGTGAGCCGGTCTTTCAGCATAAAGTCCCCCGTGGCATGGCCGTCGCCTTGGGCACCACGCAATGGCACAACTGGAGCATCACGCTGACCTTGGTTGATACTGAGCCCGAGGTGCGCATCAGGCCGCGGCGGAGGCGTTACGTGAATGGATAGGACCGGCGGCTGGACATGTGGGACGTCATTCGGGCCGCGGGCGTCGAGTACTACCTGCCGCACGCCCCCCGCTACGTGCTCGAGACAGAAGACCGCGATGTGTCACTCCGTAGCATCGACAAGTGCCTCACAGATGCCATGCCGTTGGTCACCAACGAAGGCGTCTTTTCCGACTCGGCCCAGCGCGTCTGCGTACTCTTGCGCTACGAGCGCTAAGGCCTCCACGAGAATAGGCGCTGTCGCGTTGCTGGGCAAAAGCTCCTCGATGTGGGACAAAGGATAAGATTGCGAACGCAGATGAACTCAGTATCCAGCTCGGTGCTGTCGTCTTCTACGCACCCAGCTTGCACGGCCGCCCATGTGGGGTGACTCCCACGGAGGTAATTCCCTTGGACAAGCCCAATCCGCCAGTCCAGCGTGCGCCCGGAGCACTCAGTCCAGCTGGACGAGCACTGACTACGCGAATGGGGAAACCAGGTGGATCGTCCGTCGATGGCTCAGGTGGGGCATCCATTAGTTGCACCCACTTTGCTCCTTGCCGATGTCGCTCGTTGCCCAGCGGGCGGTGAGCAGGGCTCCGATCTGAGTTCGTGTGGTGCACGTCGTATAAAAAATGTATTTGATTTATATATACAATACATTGTACAAGATATGTGATGTCTTTTTCACCCCAAGGGTGTGGGACGACGTAGAAAACATTAGCTTGACTTCGTCGGCACCCAGTTTGCGGACCTGAGTCCTCTGTCCATCACCAGTTCTCGAACACACGAGCCTGTCTACGAAGAAAAGCGCCTAAAAATATGGATGTGCGGATGTATGGTCTTCGCGAGCTTTGTGAGCTTCCCTGTCGAGAGTTGGAAAGACTTGTTTCACCGCGGTGTTATTGGAGGGAGGCAGTCGTCCGCGGCACCGTATTGCGGCGAGAAAGCCGCCAGAGCGACACCCAATTGATCTTCTAACGCGCCAGAAACCTTGGTAATCATGCCTTCAAGAACCACAGTGATGAGTTCAACGATTTATGCAGTGTTGGGTTTTACCTCCTCCCTGGGAAATTGCTCTTGAAAGGACTCAAAACCAAGCGCCCTCGCTCACCAGCAGCGAGAACATAAGCGTGGTTTGGCGTGCGGGGGTTATCCAACCTTAGAGCCCTCTGAACTCGATGGGGTCAGCGGACGCTTCTCGTCGCCACCTCGTCGCCTTGAAGGCCTTCTGATCCGGGAAACGGGGACCGCTGAGTGTCAATCCACTCTTCAACGATTGCTGCCGCTACAGGGCTGGGTACATACTGCTTACTATTAGTACATTATAGTCTATAGTGAATTGCAGTTCGATTTCTATACGACCTTGCCGGGGCAGTTCTCAGAACAATGCACATGCTACATTGAAGGAGACAACTTTCTGATCGGCGCTCGCGGCGGTCACCACTCGATTCACTTTGCAATTTCCTCTGCCATTCGCAATGTTCGCCAAGCGCCCCGGTGCCCAGGAGATTCAGGAGCGTGTCTCGTACGTCTCAGCAACGGCCGACAAGCCAGCCACCGAAGAGTATGGTGAGTCCAAGACCCCCGGTGAGCTCGAAGACGGCGCCCTCCGTGCCGGCGGCCCCCCGGACTACATGAGCCGCGAAGTGCTCGGTCTCCTCGCGCAATACGTTTGCGTCGGCTTCGTCTACGGCTGCCTCCCCAACATCCTCTACCCCGTCATCACGGGCTACTATCATCTCACGGGCGCCCAGTACAACTCGGCCAAAACCTTGCTCAGCATCGGCTGGTCTCTCAAGGCGTTTATCGGTATGCTCTCGGACTGCGTGCCAATCATGGGCTACCGTCGCAAGAGCTGGATGATGATCGGCTGGACCTGCTGCCTCTGCTTCCTCCTCGTACTGGCGTGCATGGACCTTGGGGAACCGTACTACCGTGATTGGAAGGTTGGCAAAATCCCCATGGCCGAACGCAGTGCCACACAAAATGCCACCATAAATTACGACGCCAAGGACAAGGGTGGTGTCGTTGCTATCCTCTTCGGCCTAACCACGATCTCGTACTTGCTTGCCGATGTGCCAGCCGATGCCTTGGTTGTTGAGTACGCCCAGCGCGAACCCCTCGCGACGCGCGGCCGCATGCAGTCGCTCATCTACACTACGCGCACAGTGTGCGGAGTGATCGTCACGGCCATCGCTGGCTTCTGCATGAACTCCCACCGCTTCGCTGGCTCGTACGACTGGGATTTCGGAGTCAACACCATGTACATCATCCTGTGCGTGCCTTGTGTCATCATGATCCCCGTGACCTACCTCTTCATCAAGGACCACAAGCTTCCCCGTGTCAAGTTCTCGCACTACATCTCGCAAGTTTGGGCCCTCATCCAGAAGCGGGCGATGTGGCAGGTGATGCTCTTCAACTTCTTTTACAACCTCTTTGGTGGCGGCTTCTCATCCACTGCGGCGTCGTACGTGCAGCTCTACTGGGCCGAGGTCGAGAATCTCAACAACCAGATCATGACCATCGTGTCCAACCTCGTTTTTGCGGCCATCGTGGCGTCCATCGGCCGCTGGGGCACACACTGGAACTGGCGCATCGTCGTTGTCACGACGACCCTTTCGACGGTCTGCATTGACTCAATCGTACAATTCTGCACGTTCTACGACGTGGTGCGTAACCAATGGTTCTACCTTGGTGTGCCGCTTGCCGAGCAGCTTCCTCAGGGCGTCCTTTTCATTGTCACGACCTTCATGATCGTCGAGCTCGCCGAGATCGGCAACGAAGGCATTGTGTACGGTCTTCTTACGACTATTTCTAACCTCCCGTCCGCCGTCGGTCCCGTTCTTGCCAACCAAATCTATCGCAACTTCGACGTCACCGAGAATTTTATCGTTTCGGACACTGATCACGCCCGCAACCAGGTTGCGTACACGTACCTCATCTACTATACTGGCTTCCTTATTGCGTGCTGCACGTCCATCTTCCTGCCGTCGCAAAAGCTTCAGCTCCACGAGCTCCAGCGCAATGGCGGTAACTACCCCATCGTCGGTGGCGTGGTCATCACTTTCTGCTTCTGCATGCTCTGCTACTCAATCACGTGCTCGGTCCTCTCCATGTTCGAGTCGACCTCGTGCTTGATCATTGCTGGTGGCGATGGCTGCAAAGCTAACCCGTGATTTGCTCAGGATAGGAAAAGAGCTAATGTAATGTGTCGTGATTTTTGAAGTCGAGGATGATAACTTTTTTGTGTGTTGGAGAACCATCCTTTGCCAATCACAGGATTGTGCACGGGTATTGTGCACTGGTAATGGAGCAAGATTATATTGAGACTTAAGTAGCTGGCACCTGGGTGTGCAATCGGCCACCCACCATATATATCTTGTATTAATACGTATCGACAAACAGGACGAAGCCCCCCACCCGATAAAATGTGGCCCCAACGATCTGTTTGGCAAATTCTACGAAGTTGTAGCTAGTGAGCACCAGTTCAATTCAGACACAGTATTTCATCGACTTTCAACTTTGGTTCGAGATCGCATTCCAGACGACGCTGGAAGGCTTCTGGCACCCTTGCGTATTGAGCACAACGTCACCGCCAGCAATACGGGAATCTTTAGCCTACGTAACGCTCGCTTTCAGGTTCAGAGTGATCTATGAGCCGCGCTAAATGAATGACATGCTGGTTGAAGCCTAGCACACTGAGGGTCCCAAGCTGCTGGTGGTCACTCGCACTAGCTAGGCCTTGATCTGGATCAACGAAACAAATTCATCTTGTTCACGTCACGGCGCAAAGGCCATACCATCCGCTGTTAGCAGGCTAAACTTTCCCGTGTTGTGACGAAGCAAAATCACACATAATCGTCGGGATTTGAATGCAGCGATTCACCTATACCACTCAAATCGCGGTGTTACAACCATGCGCAGCAATTTTATCTCTTATCTCCAACGAGCACAACGGTATGCTTTTGAGCGTACCGATATGCTCAAGTTCATCCATGCCTTGGAGGTGGAACATCGCCTTTTATGGGCTTCTGATTCGTTGAGATGCACAGTGCTCGATCCAATTCGCACACGAAACGCAGATTGAACCCTAACGGATTGGCGGTGCTTGAGAAGTGGACGGCTGGGCCACAAAGCTCAAGTGAAGCGTCGTCGTCAACGCCAGTGTCATCTCTGCAAGACCAAGAGCTCATACTATTGCCGGGCGTGTAGTGATCTAGTACGGGTGCCATCGCTTCTAATTGCAGTGCTGTCACACGCGATTGCTACCTCGAACACATTTCCGACATGCATGCACGATCGCTATAATAAAGGATTTTGTAAGTCATGTTTCAGGTATGTTGAGCAAGCTGGAGATTACAGATTAAAGACGTGGTTGGCAGTGCTTTGTCATCAACCGCTGGGAACCGTCGACAATCGGCGTATTTTGATTTCTGCTTTGTGTCTGCGGCCAATATAGGTGACACTTGGCTAAACAGCGTGGGGATTTCACACGTCGCCACGTGAAAGAAATTCTGCGTTGCCTCACACCACAAACTTTCTGTATATCTGATCGACCCATTTCAACAACCACAAGTCTTCTCCTCACAAAATCCTATCCCGTGAATGTTTACCTTCACGTCACCCTTGGTATAATCTGCTTGAGCTTGAACGTGTCTCATCCGAGTGCCTAAAGCGGTGAGAGCTTCTTTCAAGCCGCCCTTACCAACCGCCTTCAGTTCAGCACTGCAACAGTGCATACTTCATACGGTTGTAGCGTCCGATCCCATGGAAGCGAGGGCAAAGTCGTTCGGCTTTTCGGGAGGCGCTCAGTTCAATCAGATGCATATCTTGTTCTGACGATATAGTGGGATGTCTGTTTCGTTTTCTCACGCCATTGCAGACTCGACGACAACAGCAAACTGCTAAAGCTGTGCAGGTTCCGCACATAACTTTTGGTAAATGCTTCGACCGAGCGGTATCTTAGGGTGCGTCCTCTTCACAGGTAGAGTTAACAGCTCTAGCTGGAGTCGCGCTACTGTACAAAGTTGTGGTGGTGTCGCCAACGAAACAACATATGACGTTTCTTACGTCTGACTGTAATCTACTGTCTGGGGTGGCTATTATTGTAATAGTATGTAGTACTCCAGTCCAGAGTACTTCGAGACATTAATCTGTGGCAGGGCTCGCAGACCACACGTCAAGCGATGAATCGCTGGGAATTGGGAAGGTCGCCATATGGCAGTGCCTGTGCTCAGCACTAAATAAGCTGCGCTACACCGACAGCATTGCATTTTCCGACTGGCGACGACACCAACATGACCGCCAACAGCCAAATCGGCGCCATTGAGCTGCAAGAGCGCGTCTCGTACGTCTCGGCAACGGCCGACAAGACTTTCATCGACGAGTACGGCGAGGCCAAGACCCCTGGTGATCTCGAAGACGGGGCACTCCGTGCGGGGGGTGCCCCCGACTACTTAAGCCGCGAGGTTCTCGGCCTCCTTGCGCAGTATGTCTGCGTTGGTCTCATCTACGGCTGTCTCCCCAATATTCTGTACCCTGTCTTCACGGGCTACTACCGCATGAGTGGCGCACAGTACAACTCGGCCAAGACGCTCGTCACGATTGGTTGGTCACTCAAGGTCTTTGTTGGCATGCTTTCTGACTGTGTGCCGATCAAGGGATATCGTCGCAAGGGATGGATGATGATCGGCTGGACCTGCTGCCTCTGTTTTCTCCTTGTGCTTGCGTGCATGGATCTTGGGGAACCGTATTACCGTGATTGGAGAGTCGCTGACATTGAAGTTGCCCAACGCGATGCCGCACAAAATGCCAGCATAAATCACGACGCCAAGGACAAGGGTGGTGTCGTCGCCATCCTATTTGGGCTTGCTACGATATCATACATCATTGCTGACGTTCCTGCCGACGCATTGGTGGTCGAGTACGCCCAGCGCGAGCCATTGACAACTCGTGGTCGCATGCAGTCGCTCGTGTACACCACTCGCACGGTCTGCACAACGATCTCCACTGCCATCGCCGGCTTCTGCATGAACTCCCACCGCTTTGCTGGATCGTACGACTGGGATTTTGGAGTCAACACCATGTACATCATCCTATGCGTGCCTTGTGTCATCATGATCCCCGTGACCTTCTTCTTTATCAAGGATACCAAGAGTGTGGCCGTCCGGTTCTCTCACTACATCGCGCAGGTCTGGGCTCTTATCCAGAAGAGGGCCATGTGGCAGATCATGCTTTTCAACTTCTTCTACAATTTGCTCGGTGGCGGCTTTTCCTCCACAGCGGCGCCGTATGTGCAGCTCCACTGGGCCAAAGTTCAGAACCTCAACAACCAGATCATGACCATCGTATCCAACCTTATCTTCGCAGCCATCGTGGCATCCATTGGCCGCTGGGGCACCAATTGGAACTGGCGCATCGTTATCACGACCACAACTCTAACGACAGCCTCGATCGACGCCATTGTACAGTACTGCACTATTTACGACGTTCTTCGTGACCAATGGTTTTACCTTGGTGTGCCGCTCGCCGAGCAGCTCCCCCAGGGCGTACTCTTCATCGTCACGACCTTCATGATTGTCGAGCTCGCCGAGATTGGAAATGAGGGTATGATCTATGGCCTTCTCACCACCGTCACCAACTTGCCATCGGCTGTCGGACCCGTGCTCTCTAACCTTATCTACCGCAACTTCCAAGTCGACGAGGCTTCGATTGTTTCTGACACCAAACACGTTCGGAATCAGGTTGCCACAACATACCTCATCTATTACTCGTGCTTCGTCATGGCTTGCATTACTTCGTACTTCCTTCCCACACAAAAGGCTCAGCTTCACGAGCTCCAGCGTACCGGAGGCAACTATCCAATCATTGGCGGTGGTGTCCTTGTGTTTTGCTTCTGCATGCTCGTGTACTCAATCACCTGCTCAATCCTTTCCATGTTCGAGTCGACGTCATGCCTTATGATTGCTGGCGGCAACGGGTGCTAGTGCTAGTTATCGATCGTAAATGATAGTGCCGTCAGTTTAAATCCTTCAACCAGGGTTGTGATTTGCAAAGCGCTAGTTGTGGAAGTGGGGTCAAAAGTTTGAGTGAAGGATTCAAAATTAGCGGCGCTTGACCGAAAAGTGAGGGGACGCCAAAATGATGGAAAAACTAGGGCAAGCTCAAAGTTGTTCATGCGGTTGAGCCAGAGGTGCTTGCGAGTTTGCTAATGAGGAAGCTGGCCATGTGCTAACAATATATCCATTAACGTCAAGGGGATAATGGGATGCATCTCTTACGCGGTCAGGGACTACAGTGACGGCGTTTTTGCTGTCTACACGACGAATTCACTTGGAAGCACAGAGTATCCGAGCTCAGCAGGGCACTCTAGCGTTTTATCCAGTGTCGTTTCGTTTGTCTTAGGCCCAATTACTCGCCTCCAAAAACTTCAATATGCGCGCAAGGACATTGCTCGTTCGGAATACTACTCAACGAACACGAAGCAACTGGCGTAGCGCAGTCCAACCTGCTTCATTCAAGTGTAGCGTTGATAGCATATATAGTCTGCATCATAAATTCGAAGCACTAAGCTGGCAAGGATGTTAGGAAGCGCAAGCCTCCTACCCGCTGTGGACCAACATTGCATGTTTTTGAAAGGACAACTAGTAGTAACTACGGACCAGACTAGTTTATATGTTAATCACTCCTAAATATTCTCCACATCGATCGGTGTCCTGTGTCTACAGCAGCAGCAATGACACCAGCATTCTCACAGGTTATGAGCCCAAGGGAAGGCATCGCCATTGCCCTGCCCACCGCGGGACGACCGTATCATGGCATCAAGGCGTCGGAAACCTCCGCCAGCGAGCCCGACAGCCTTGGAGTGACGCCCCATGAGCGAGGGCACGATGCCAACGGCCAGCCACGCACAGGCGTGCGCCACTGGGCCGAGAAACACGCGGCAGCGGAAGAAATCCGCCCCGCCAAGAGCGTTACGACCGCAGCTTCTCACGATGCGGACCAGAAAAACATATGGTTACACGCTGACATACC
>JNBR01001580.1:0-27338 GCA_002081595.1 Achlya hypogyna | reverse complement strand
CCGGGGCCAGCGCCGTGCGTCTCAAGGGACTTTTTTTTGTTTACTGACGAAGTTCTGTTGAAAATTCGCGTTTCATGTAACAATTTATGGACTCGGAGCTCCTTAAAAGTGTATTGGGTCGTGCGCCGTCTAACGCAAGTCTTTTCACTGTTTGTAGCGTTAATATATTGAGCTTGCTATGTCTAACGTCCTATGATGCCTTTGGGCCAGTTTGGAACGGATACCATCCGCCTGTTAATGACGTCGTTTTCCAGCATTGCCTATAATTACACCAATTCCACTTTAATTAGGCCATTTGTCCGATATATTTGGCCAAAACCCAACTATATTGTGCCTGCGTCTACTTAAATTGGCCTGGCGTCTAGTTTAGGTGACTCTAGGCCAAATATATTCGGCGTTTGGCAGTATATAGTTGGCACTTGACTTAATATACTCGACATTTGGCAAAATATACTGGACGCTAGGCCAATTTAAGTGGACGCAGGCACAATATAGTTGGGTTTTGGCCAAATATATCGGACAAATGGCCTAATTAAAGTGGAATTGGTGCAGTACGTATGACCTATCGTGACGCCCTACACTGTATGACGCTCCGACCTGTTATGACGCTCCTCACTGTTTGACGCGCACAGTTATGACAGAAACGAAACTCCGCATAACTGATTTCTCTTCCGGATGGGAGATATCCGTGAACCGCTTTGAGGTTTGTATCATTTGAGGTGATATCCGATGCGCGGCTGGCTGGTCGCCTTGGTCAGTGCCGTCGCTGCGGCCACAGCGCCAAGGAACATCTCCCTCGCCGTGCTGGAGATCACAACATCTGTGGCCAAGGACGCTCGTAGCGTCTACGTGGCGCCGTCGCTCTTTGGCCCCCGCTTGCAAGCCGCAGTCGCAGCTACTTCGTACCATGCTCTTGTGCTTGGCGCCCCGGCCCTCGGGTGCACGCCTCTTACAAATAATGTGTCGAATGCCGCCGTCCTTCTGGACCGGGGCGGCTGCGCCTTTGACGTCAAGGTCTGGCACGCGCAAGTGGCTGGGGCCGCCATGGTGCTCGTCCGCGACACGCCGGCCGCCGCACTCACGCATCCAGGGCAAATCGACTGCGCTCTTGGAATGGGCGACTACTGTGAAGATAGTGCGTCCTGCGTCTCGTCAACGTGCGTCTATTCGCCCGCTCACAACAGCCGTTGTTGTGTCGAGAACGTGCTTGTGGCCATGAACGGCGCCAACGAAAGCCGGCCCATCACCATCCCATCCGTGTACCTCACTGTGCTCGACGGCGCTCTCGTGCAGGGCTACCTCGAGGTCCATGTGGGCGACACCTTCGTCACGGCATCGATCCCGACGGCCGAGAGCCCGTGGAACGCGAGCATGCTGCTCATCTGGGCGCTCGGTGTGGCAGTCGTCGTATTCGCCGCCTACCACTCGGCCGCGCGGGAGCGGTACTGGAGCCAGCACGTCGTGGCCACGGCCATGGAGGTTACATCGCTCGTGTCCCCATCGTCACCTGCAGCTGCCTACTACACCAACGGGCGCCCCGACGAACTCGACACCCCCGACAGTGACGACCAGCCACTGCAGCTCACGACCAAGCACGCAGGACTCTTCCTCATCATGGGCTCGTCCATGCTACTTGTCATGTACTACGTGCACATTCTCGTGCTCATTCAGCTCATCTTCGCCGTCGCATCTGCCTTCTGCGTCGCGTACCTCGTCACGTACCCGCTGGCGATGCGCTGTGCCGGAGATCGGCCACTCGTTGCATGCATCCTAGGGGTCGCGCCGGCCGTGGCCCTCGTAGTCGTCTGGTTTGTCGAGAACAGCCACCCGTGGATCTGGCTGCTCCAGGACGCGCTAGGCATCTGTCTCTGCGTCGTGTTTGTCGACTCGATCCAGCTGCCCAGGTACGTTCGGCGCCCACGCCGCCGTCACAGTGCGTCCGTAGCCTGCAGATCGCCACATACTTGCTCGCAGCCGCCTTCTTCTACGATGTGTTTTTCGTGTACCTCTCACCGTTCGTCTTTGGCTCGAACGTCATGGTGGACGTGGCGTCGCGCGCAGGTCAAGTGGCCGAGATCAACGGTAGCGCCATCGACAACCGCCGGACTCATGCTTGGTAGACTTTTGCACCCGCCACCCCGAATCCGTCTCGTGCGGCCACCCCACGGTACCACTTGTGCTGAGCTTACCGCTCGTGCACTCGATCTACGGCGGCAGCTCGCTCCTGGGGCTTGGTGACATCGTCCTGCCCGCATTGCTCGTGTCGTTTGGCCTGCGTGTGGACTACTGCAGCGGCCGGCCGCTGCATCTTCGCCACTCGTACTACGTGCAACTGTGCGTCGCGTACGCCGCTGGGCTTCTCGCCGCCAACGTCATGTCCATCGTGCTGCAACCGTACGTCGCTGGCCAGCCTGCGCTCATGTACATCGTGCCGGCGATGCTGGCGACCGTCACTGTCAAGGCCAAGGCCGACGGGGACTGGGAAGTGCTCTGGGACGGCCCCGCCTTTAGCCCGATGTAGACTCGTCAAGCATTCTAATATCACGTTCTTTGCGGCGCTTGTTGCATCTAGTGCGCGAGGCGGGCGGCGCCGACAGCGACGGCCACGTCCGGGTCGATGTGGCTGTTGGGCTCGCGGCTAAAGAGCGCTTGGAGCTGCGTGTGCACCCATGGAATGCGGGATGAGCCGCCCACGAGGACCACTTCGTCTACGTCGGTCGGCGCCATGCCGTTGCCATCGAGCATCTCGTGAATCGGTGCCAGCGTCCGCTCCAGCAGCGGCTCCATGAGGCGCTCCCACTCGGCGCGAGTCATTTTTAAGGAGGCCTCGGCGCCCGCCGCAAACGAAGCCGTCGTTGCTTCTACCAAGCAAGCCGCGACGGCTTCGGGCGCCGCGCTCAGGTCGCGCTTGAGCTTCTCGGCCACGCCACGCATGCCCGACACGGTGCAAGGAAATGCGCTGGCGTCGGAGGTGCTAAAAGCAGTGGGTGGTGCGTCGGGAGGGCCACGTACCGGGCCAAAGCCGACACTGCCGGTAGCGGTAAGCCGTCGAGCAGCGCCTCAAAGCGGTGGACGAGGTTAGCCGCCAGCTTGTCATCGAGGTCCTCGCCTACGCGCTGTGAACAGAGCACGTGACCGTGGAGGTACCGCCGAGGTGGTTATCGCCCGCTGTATCGATGACTTCGAAGGAGCCATTCTGCAGGTACAAAAGCGACACATCGAGGGTGCCGCCACCAAAATCGAAAACGAGCACGTAGTGCACATCCGGCTTACGGTCGAGACCGTAGGCAAGCGCGGCGGCCGTGGGCTCAACGAGGACGTTGGCGACCTTGAGACCGGCGGCCTTGAAAGCGGCCACGGTGGCTTGTCGCTGGGCCACGTCTACGCTTGTTTGGCGTTAAGTCTCGCGTAGCGCTCGTACCGAAGCTCGCTGGTACCGCGATGACGGCCGAGTACACCTGCGGCGGCTGAGCGTTGGCAACGAGGGAGAGACGTACCTGGTCGTGCCCGAGGTAGGCCATCGCAGAGGCTTTCAGGTGGGACACGATGTGCGCACCGACGGCGACAGGCGACACGCAGTTCGTCGCGTGGCCTGAGAGCGCGAGGGGAAAGCAGACCCCGTGGGTGTCGAGTGATAGACCGTACTCGTAGTGGGGCGCTTCGGCGGCTACTGCGTCATCAAACCTGCAGACGTAAGCACCAGAGCGCGGAGCAGACGACAACGCACGGGCGGCCGATAAAGCGTTTGGCGTTAAAGATCGTGTGCTTGGGATCGTTGCTGCGGTACTGGCGCGCGGAGCGGCCCACGAGTACCTCTGTGGGTTCGTGAGCTGCAGTGAAGCGCAAGCGGCGGCGTCGTACCTCCGCCATCCTTGAAGGCGACGATGGATGGCAGTAGCGTGAAGCCATCAGCGTCTGGGATGACGCTCACGTGGCCCTTTTGATTGACAGCGACCACCGAGTACGTCGTGCCAAGATCAATGCCGACGGCTACGGAAGGAGCCGCGTAAGAAGACACGCGGACTGGCAAGTGCTACGCACAGTGCTCCTTGCCGGTGTACCCCGAGCGCGCAAGAAAGACGCCGATGAGGCCAACGACGGCGCCAAGCGCGAAGACCAGCGACCCAAGCTGCATGGATCAATTTGCTGACGTGGCTTCGGGCGGGCAAAAATGACCACCGCCCGATCAGGTCAAACCTATTTAACCCATTTAACGCATCTTTACCATGTTGCCACCCTCTTCGCCACCACGTCCGTTTGGAGCAAAGCCCGGCTGTCAGTGTGCTTCTCGACGCAAGAGAGCACCACAGGGACGCGCCACTGACGTGCTCCCACGCCTCGTTCGCTCCCACGCCTCGTTCGCTCGACTTAGAGGGTAAACGAGTTTAACTCAGTAAACGTAGATTACGTGGCAGCATGAAGCGACAGTTGCTATGTACACGAAGGCTTCTTCGAGCGCAAGCGCGTCGACTGCACTCGGAGGCGTACGCGTGAGGCCTCCTGCTGCAGGCAGCGTGGGTGCCATCGTGGGCTAAACGGCGCTAAAGGCGCGGTGACGCATGGAGGCAAAAGAGGCAGTGCCAGGTGGCATTCGAGGGCACCAGATGGGTTGTGCAATGCTCCGGCACTGGGGCACACGAGATTGCTCATGAAGCGACGACGACTTCTCGGCCTACTTCTTCCCGGTAGGCGTGCCCTTGCCTTGCGTCTGCACTAATAGCTCTGGCAGTTGCAATGGCGTCGCCCGAGCTTTGCTTGATGGTGACCACATGCCTCGCCAATGGCCGCACGCCGTGCACGACTGGGCCGTGCCCGGTGAGCCGCGCGCCTCGGAACGGCTTCTCACTTGCCGTAGCCGTGTCTTTACTTAACCTCCAACGGCACGATTGCATGCTATGCGAAGAATGCGTCGGCGGTTTGTCCATCGATCGACGTTCAAGCAGATTGCGGTACGTTGCATTTGCTCGTTCGTGGGCTGAGTTAGCGCAGCGCGCAGCAGCGGGCGGCTCTTCGCACTCAACGGCACCAGCACCACCAACAACAACACCAGGGGTAGCTCACAGCAGCCCACCACTGAGTCTCCTCGTGTCCCCAGTACGCCGATAGTTGAGTAACGGGCTTAACGACGACGTAGCGGCGACTGTGGCCTCCACGAGCACGCCAGCGTCAGCACCGTTGACAAACACAAACATAGTGCTCATCGGAATCCTTGCCATCGCCGTCGTCGGCGCAGTCGTGTTTTTCTGGACTATGCAGCACCATCGCCGGCGCCGAAACCGAGTCCCGTCCAAAGGCGCGATGGACGAGAGGCCGGCCGAGCCCATGCCGCTGCCCAAGACCCTCAGCGACAGCATCCCAGTGCTTGAGACGACCAACACACGCCGACAGCTGCGAGTGCTCGACTCGGCCGAGGCCTTCTCCATTTACACGCTCCGAACTGCCCCTAACCCTTCCGAAGACTCGATCCAAAATTACATCATGGACGACCGACGGCCGTCGGACCCGCGCGACACACAGATGACAATCAACAGCCTCATGGACAGCTCCGTGCAGCTGCCCAAGCACACCAAGGCCGCAACGCCACCGTTCCACCGGCTGCAAGATAAGGAGACAGAATTTTAACCTATTTAACCTGCAACTTCCAAAGTCTACACGGTGATAAAGAGGTTTCTTCTGTGCATAGCGTAAGCTATCGCAAGCCAACTACAACGCCGATGCATTGCCACGAGAATAGATAATTGACGACGTACCAAGCGCAACCGATGAGGTTTGAAATCGTCCACGCAGTGTGCGTGTCGGCGCGGTCGTAAGTGAATGGGAAGTAGCCGATAAGAACCTCGTGCTGCAGAGCTTGAGGCCTCGTCGCGCAGAGAAGGCGCTTACCCCGACATACAGCACGATAGCATTCATGCCCGCGTATGAGAACGGGGCCCCGGACCACACAGGCCACTTGTCCACAAGCAGGTAAATGACGCCAAGCGCCCCGCACGCGAGCGCCGACGTCACGAGGACGAACGAGGGGCTCCACAAGTTCTTGTTGATCGGGATAAAGCCGTCATTGACGCGAAAGCCGCAGAGAAGCAGGCCCAGCAGGCCGGATGCCACGCTAGAACCGCTCAAAAATGTTACCTTGCGCGTCTATCGGCGGTTAGACCCTCTGGACTAGAACTCTCAATACCCAGTCTTTGGCGTCGAGGAAAGCGCCTCCGACGACGTAGCCGAGATACGTGAGCACAGATGCAGCGAGCCAGTTAAGAAAGCCCTCGGGGTCCCAGGGCCCGGGGGTGTTGTACACGCCCGAGGGCGTTCCCCCCGGCAGCAAATGCGCGTCGCCAAAGATGTACCTGTCGACCACACGGTGGGCGCCGCCGAGGCAGTCGCGGTAGGCACCGTCGTCGCTGTCCCCCCCAGGACCTACACGGGTGTCACACCACTCCGCGACCTCGGACAGACCAAAGTAGCCCGTGGGGCAGCCGGGCACTGGCAGGAAAAAGACGAAACCAAGATAGCACAGCAGCAGCGTCGTCACCACAGCAGCCTCGATTGCAACGCGCTGGAAACGGCGGGTAGGAGACGAGCCATAGAGCCCAGAGACCACGGCGACGGTCACAGCGAAGTATGCAAAGGCGAAAGTCTGGAGCACACCAGGAATGCGGCAGGACTCGAGGTCGCGGATGTTGTTGACAAGGAGCCCCAGGCAGAAGAGCTTGATCGCACGCAAAAAGCTCGTCCACAGCAGCCGCCAGTGCGGCGCCCCGCGCTTGACGTGTGACTTGACGCCGAGCGTCATGGTGACCCCCATGATCCAAACGAACCTAGGCAGCGGTCGATAATCCCGCGGGGACGGGCTACGCACCAGGGGAAAACACAATCAGCCGGAGTGAGCCCGTTCCACGTCGCGTGCGACCAGAACCAGTAGCCGCCGCCGCCGAGGTTGGTGAAGATCATGCACGTGATGGTAAGGCCGCGGAAGACGTCGAGGCTGGCTACACGACGCGGGGCTGGCACCGGTAGCAGAGGGGCATCTGCCGGTGCCTCTTCGTCGTGTACGTGGAAAGCGTTTTCGTGGCATTCGCTTGCGTCATCCTCGGCACTGTGCCAGGCTGTGCCACGTCGTTTAGCAGCAGTTCAGTACCTCTGACTGTCGGTATTTCGGGACTTCTTGTAGAAATAAGTGCCCACGCACGCACCGAGCCAGACGAGCAGCAAGATACCAACGATAAGCAAGAGCCGCGATGGCTCGGGCGCCACGGTGGTCGCAAAGGCAACATCGACAGTGTCACTACGCGCTTCTATGGTCATCGAGTAGTTGGCCGTGTCGTCGAAGGAGCTCCGGCTGGCCCAAATCTACTCGAAGACACTCTGTGAAGGCCGCGAGGAAGGCAAGAAGGGCCTACAGATGAATCATTGCCTTCTTCGCGCAGCTCTAGGCTCCATGGGTAAACGGTGTAAAAGCTGAACAGAGCTGGGTCGGCCGACAGCGTCGAGCAGTTGGCATCGCTGCAGCCTACGGGTAGCAGCCGCACCAGAGCGCACTAGTGGCCGCCTCAGATACACTGTGGCCAAGACGCGCACCTTATGGCAGTTGTCGTTCTGGCCAAAGAGCGCCACGGACGCCTCACCCGCGTACGTGGTAGCGACGAAGGCCAAGTCCATACTTCAATTTCAGCTTTGGCTCACTGTAGGCCAGTTTGCTGTGTGTCTCGTTTGCAGGTGCGCGCACCGGAAGTTCCGAACTCGTTTTGGTGAGATACCGACTATCTCGCGGCTCAGATGCGCGAATCCAGGTTCCGAGTTCAAATAAAGGCGGGTGCCCAAAAGTTTGCAGGGAATGTCAGCCTTGCCCAGTCGACCTGTGCAGATTGTGCCGACAAATGTTGCACCACTGGCTATTCCAGAAGGCGAATCCGAACTGTGGACCTCGCAGGCCAGCCGCTGGCAACAAGTAGCGCACGCCGTCAGGTAAGTGGAAGAGCCGTTGCGCATCAGCTCGTTGCTGGCCGAATTAGTTGAAATTATTACATAAATATCGCAGAGGTGCTAGAGCTCGAGCACCATGGGAGCCCAGCCGTCGTCGAGGACGTCGATAAAAAAGTCGAGGCATTCGGTAAGCTCTGGCAGTTCAACAGTCTCGATTTCATCGGCGCGGAAGGCATGCTGGGTGCGGAGACCGCGCTGGTGGCGCGCTAACTTTTCCCGGTACTTCTGGGCGTGTGTCTGAGTTTGACGCACCGTGCGCGTCTTGATGCACCTTGCAATTGCCTTCCAGGGGCCGTTCGGGTACAACTGCATGGCCGTGAGGAAGCGTTCGTGCTCGTCGGGGGTCCATGTTCCCTTGCCCTCCTCGGCAAAGTCGTCAAACGACGTGTACGTCATGGGGCAAAAGTTCGACTGCCGATCTTCTAAAGTTTGAGGTGATGTTTATTGGGCCGCCAGCTGTGGCATGAGTTAACGTGAACAGTGCTGGGCGTGCCACGTGGTTAGAGGTTCAAACAGGTGCTTTGCCCAGAGACGACGAGAGAAGGACTGGGCCGGCCACGACCGATCGTTACCGACGGTTGTACAGTAAGCAAACACATGTCTTTACCAGATGGGAGTGTTGGTAGTTGCCGACTGTTCATGAAGTAGCGCTCAGATGACGTGACAACCAGAACAAAGACCTCCGTGATGGTTTTCCGGGGGGGGTAAATGCCCTGCGGCACTGGATTTTCGGTCGGAACGAGCTAGCGACGGACCACGGACGCGTGTCCGGGCTTGCGTTTGCAGCCTCATGAATGCTCTGCATCCCGCGTTCGTTGGCCGTTTTCTGCGCCTTGAAGGAAGTCATATGCAATAGAGCAATAAATTAATGGGAAGCATTCTAAACACGAACGAGACTCGGATCGTGCTCCATGAGGCCGATCAGAAAGTCGAGGCAATCAGGCAAAGGAGGAAGGGTTCCGTCGTCGTCGCCTTCGTCGCTCCAGCCACCAGCCTCTTCGTCGCCTACGGGAATGGGCATTGGCGCGCGCGTCGAGAGCTCGCGCAGTTCCTCGGGCTGCAGAATGTGCTTGGTACGCAGGCCTCGGCGGCGGCGCGCCAGTTTTTCGCGGTACTTCTGAGCATGCGTTTGCGTCTGGCGAATAGTGCGGGTGCCGACAGCGTCTGCGATGGCCTTCCACGGGCCATTGGGGAACATCTCCATGGCGCTAAGGAACCGGTCGTGTTCGTGCTTGGTCCACGTGCCCTTGCCCTCGACGGCATCGGCGTCGACGATGAGGTGAAGCATGCCAAACTGATTCTGCCGTCGACTTTGCACTGCAAAGTGACCACCAACTGGTTCTGCAGAACGACCGCGTTGGCTTCAATGTCGGGGCGAAAAAAGAAAGGCCGTGGTCCCGAGTGATCAGATCTTAACGACATCTGAGCCGCCGTGGTACGCACGACGGAACGTAATGCCGATAAAAACAACGCGGCTGTCCCCTCCACTCGTTCCCCTTCGTTGCCGCGTCAACAGCCCTCGTCTCAACCACGACGCCTGCTTTGCAGTACCAGGTTCACGCGTCGAGCATCCCACCACCTCTTGTCTACTAAAGCCACGCTTGTTTGGCTCCCCGAGCCTACGAGCTTGGTGGTCTGTCGCGGACATCATTTGGAGTTTGGCGGGACACTTGGGCGTGCCATCATCACCGAACGGTGCCGGAAGCGTCCGCCGGTGGGTGGCACAAGGCGCGGACCAAGCCAATAAAAAGGCCATCACGCCAAGCCACACACGGCCGGGTTCGTGCCCACCACGTGGTGTGGCAGTGAGTAAACGGCCGGAAAGAAGCACGCAGCCGGGCGTGTCTCGCGAGTATCGCACGCCGCCTGTCGCAGGCAGCGGCTGTCCGGAGCTGGATTTTAGTTGCACGGGTATCCAGCCGCAGCACCTGGTACGGTGGGTGAATTTCCCAAGTCCCAACCCCGTCTGCGTCCAGGATCACGCCGCGAGCAGCCGCGAGACCCTGTTGAAAAGATCTGGCAAATTGGGGCACTAGCGTAGACGTCAGTCCTTCCAGGGATAGTCCCTCATCTATCGTACAGTGTACAGTAGTGCCGTGCCGTCCAGGGTTTGGTATCGACAACCTGCGACATGCCCACCATGTCAATGAGACCGCGGCCTCGTCCTGCTGCAATCGTTGCATCGTGCGCCGCTGCTGCGATGGCTCAATGCGTCCATGGAAATTGCTCCTTGGGCAACACCCAGGCGATGTCTACGAAGTATGTACTGGATAGAGATGTATGTTACATGGCCCGCGAGCCCAACATAATAAATATCGTTGATCTAAGCAGGAAGTGGCATAGGGAGCACGATGCGCGCGAGTACTTTACTCGGCAAAGTTGAAAACGCTGCGAGAGCCCGACGACTGCGTCCGGCCCTGTTGCACGTTAATAGGGTCCCAAAGAAGGTTGAGGCTCCCCGTCAACGGCGTGTTGTCATAATGGCTGTTGTAGTGCGATGAGGGAGGCAGAGGAGTCGGCGCCGACGAAAGGGCAGCTGGCGGCGGCAGATAGTGAGACTGCTCATAATGCGATGCCGGCGGAAGGTAGCTGTGCTCATATTGACGGTGACCCGTGTGCAGTGGGTGCGCAGGCAGATGGTGGTGATGGTGCGACTGGTGGTGCGGCGCCTGAGAGTATGGGCTGTGGTAGCTTTGGTAATACGAGTCAACCTGCGCAGTGTACGGCGGGATGTAGGGCGTCGGGCGGAGTGCCATGTCGTTTTGCACCACGTGCTTTGTGCGTAGCCCACGGCGCCGACGCTCGAGCTTCTCACGGTACTTTTGGGCGTGCGTCTGAGTCTGGCGAATCGTGCGCGACTTGACAACCTCGGCGATTTTCTTCCAAGGACCGTTCGGGTACATCTCCATGGCTGTAAGGAAGCGCTCATGCTCCTCCTTGGTCCACGTGCCCTTGCCCTCGACAGGCTTGGGAGCGTCATCCAGAGCTGACGGAGTGGACGCCGCGGTAGACGGTGCCGTGTCCACAATGCTGGAGATCTTGTGCTGCGGGGAGAGCGACAGCGTAATGCCAGAGTCCCCCTTGAGGGGCGCAACTTGGGAGGTTAAGGAGACGGAAGCCATTTGAATTGAAAAATGGGAGGAGGTGGCTGCGAGTGGTCTCCAGACTCTGGGTGTGACTGGTGACTGGAGAATTGGAAAATGAAACTCAGATTACACATGTGTAGTACTGCGATATTTGCATGGGTGCGAGATGTGGTGAAGGCCCAGCTGGGCCGCCCGGTGTCGCACACAGCATGCCGGGATCCAGCGCGGCCGGCCTATTTGCATGGCTTGCATTGACTGGCGAACGTTCGCCGTTGGACCGACCGTGCATAGGCTGCCATAGAAACGCCTTGGAGCCCCATCGCATAAGTGGCGACTGATTTTACTCGCTGCGAGCACGCTATATGAGAGTAGACTTCGCACAAGCAGCGACGCTCGAACCTTTGAAGTTCAAAGTTCACCAGCAGTGGCGCCACCAAGGCGCCGGCGGGTGCGGCGGCACCTACGTATGATACACAGCGACGGTGGGCAGCTAGCTTGGCGGGTCAAGGGCAATGTCAGCCAAGTGGATGGATGTCCAAAGAAGCGTAGGACGCCACCCGTGTTACATCTATAGCCGACGGTGATTTGCAACACTACTGGGGCTGCATGGACGTGGCCGGCACCGTAGCAGACATTTTGTAACGAAGATGGCGCCGCAATTCCTGAAGTTGGACTGTTTGCGCAACTCGTAAAATAAAAAAAGACAACTTGTACAATTAAGTGTCTTAACTTAGGAAGGTTGGTCGAAAACCTCCATGAGAAAGTCGAGGCAGTCGGGACGTCCAGGAATTACCCTGACTTCGTCCGTAGTGTAGAGGTCCACCACGGGTGAAGGTTGGCTTTGTAATGGTTGTAAGGGCGGACTACGCTCCATCATCCCGCAACGATCGCAAAAGTTGGATTGGGACCAAGGCTTTGATGCCGATGCACAAGTTTCTCGCATTATTATTAAGCTTGCGCCTGTGTTTGTCGTATAGTACGTGTGCAACAACGTTGGTGCTCGCTTTCCGCAGACCGTCAGGGTACAGCTTCATGACGTGAAGAAATCGGCATTGCTCTTTAACTGTCCATATTGCACAGCCCTCGCGTGGCTTCAACTGGCCGCTGCCGTCCGTTGCAAGCATTGAGCCGAGTCAACCAGAGGTGAAATTGACAATTGCCTCGCCGCATGGACGACGACCGTTGGTGCATCGCCACTGAGATCTTCTCTATTTAAACTGTATTTGCGCTCATAATGTCTGCAGGTAAGGTATGCCTCGTTGCCTTTCTGGGATGGCGAAGCTCCGAGCTCATTTCTTGGTTCTGTACCGCTTTGAGCTGCCTTCGCATGCAGTGCCTACAGGTTTTAGATGCATTTTTGCATTAACGACATGTACACATACGCACTCACGCTTTTTAAGTGCTCAGATTTGCAGGTGAAGGGGAAGCTGGCTGTCTGATCGGCGGTGCTAGGATTCGTCTCTACGGGCATGACGCTCTTCAACGATCAATCCAGCATTTTCGTATCTTCTAACGTTTGTTGTAGAACACAGTACTAGTGCAATCAGTACATACTTTTAGTTTAAGCTTTGCGGTCAGGTTCCACGCTGCACGATACAAACTTGTGAGGGACGGGTAAGGTGTCCATGATCAAGAACACGAATCTTCGGTAAAAAGTCCGTATTTGACCTGCAATCGGCTCTTCGCACAACTGTTGGCAATCTTGTGGCTGGTCAAGTAATCTTTCCTGATTTGCTGGTTGTGCCACTCTCGCCTTTCGAGTCCCCTGTTGGTCATTGGCAGTCCGAGGACGGAATGCGTCTGTTTCTTCTTGCGAGAGTGGCACGTGCAGGCCAACAGCAGTAGGAACAGCAGTGCTCCCTTCGGTCGGCCTCTAATCGCAGAACGATCAAGAACCCATCGTGCGGGCTGACGCCGACAATCGCAGACTGTCGAAGTCCCAGAGCTCGGTTTCGAAAGGGAAGCTGGATGTGATCGGACACGTCAGAGTGATGGCATTTCGCGGATCCCTTTTCTGCTGATCACGCTACCCACACCATTACGCTGGATAATGCCGCGTGCAGGCATGTTCGCGTCGGCAGCTTTTCCATACCGCTGCCCTGTTGCGAACCCCCTTGGAGCAATCATGCTCCTTGGCCGATGCCCCCTTCTTGTTCCATTCGTTCTGTGCCCAAGTTGATGAGTTGACGCGGGTCCAGCTGCTGTGCAATGTGTTTTTCAGGAGGCCCCGTCGCGAGCCATGTCTCGATCATGTAATATGCCGAGGCTTTGCGCACCTCGGTGAGGGCCTTGACGCTGGCGCCACGCTCATTTATGAGCGTGGCATTCTTACATGTATTGCGCATGCCCTATATCACAACGCGCAGTCGCAAATCTGTTTCCGATTGTCACCACATCACGGTAGTGATTAACGTCGTTTAACGCGGCTTTAACGTGAGAGGAGAGTGAGAGTGCTGTAGAGAACGGGCAAGTTGAAGTGGCGGGTGCGACACGGGTGGAGCCGAAGTGCACAGTCGGTGGCTGGGGAGTGGGCAGTCATTATTGGTTTTGGTTTCTTGTTGCCTTGTTGCTTCCCATGTTGGTTGACTCTACTTCGCCTCGCAGCACCTTGTCGTCGTCGTCGTCCGCCTCGTCCTCCCCGGACCGCACCAAGCAGGTGTCCGGGGAGGGGACGGGGGACTTGGTCTAAGGAGGAACACGAACGATTCCTGGCCGCCGTCGAGATGTACCCCAATGGTCCTTGGAAAGCGATTGCGGACGTCGTACAGACGCGGACCATTCGCCAGACGCAGACCCATGCGCAAAAATACAGAGAAAAACTGGCCCGCCGAAGCCGAGGGCTGCGGGCCAAGGCCGTCCTCGATGACGAGGTTGCCGTGTACCCGCACCCGTACTTCAGCCCCCACCCGTTTGGGGCGGCGACCTTTGTCCCGTCGTACCCCGAGTCCATGGACTTCCTCATTTCGGTCCTGGAGAAGGAATTTATGTAAGTTATGTGCAGTTAGGTAGAGATATTTAAAGAGGTGGCGTGGCCTCGACCCTATAGCGTTGTCAGCTCTTTTGTGGTGTTCGGTGTTCCCCAGTCGTCTTTGCGACGACGGCGCACGCTTACGAATGACCGTCGCGGCTATAAGATTGCGCCTGCTACTATCTTTAGAGCGGAACCGTCAATGACCCCCGACGGCAGGGCATCGCAGCTGCTCGAGCCCGTGCGTGTACCTCCCAAGCTGCAGGAGCGACTCGAAAAAGCCCAGCGCCGACTCCTGAATAAAGATGGTACGGCGGCAGGGTGGCCACGGATGCCTCATGAACGTAGAGTTCTTCTTCGAGTCCAAGCCCACGAGTGCGACCTCGAAAAAGCATCTTCCCGATGTTATCCTTCGCAACAAGATGATGGCGTTTGAGGCTAAATGGAAATGCAAAAGCAAGACGAGTCTGTACTACGATCCACTCGACACGTCGCTCGATCGGCTCTCAGTCGAAGACCGCGACCAGGTCATGAACCGCATCCAGACCAAGGTCGAGGAGATCACGGAAGCGGTCGAGTCCAAGTACCGGCGCAAGAAGGAGGCCCTGGACGAGCAGGTACAGCGCTGGCAACACAGCCGCTTGAAGCGAAGCAGGGCGTTTTCGACGACGGTATTAACGCTCGTCGCGTTCAAGCCATGTGCCTCGTGGAGCTCCAACGCAAGTGCAACATCGACCGCATCAAGGAGACGGTGCTTGAAGAGTTCGAGACCGAGCGTAATCCGTAGGAGCCGCCGGCGTCTCGCACGTGACGTGGGGTAGGCTCTCGGTTAAGACCAAGGGCCGCCGCGCGTCCCTTAATGTCCTCGGCGTCCTGCTCAAGGAGGCCGAGAAAGCCGAGCTGCAGGGGCCCAAGAAGCTTCAACGCCTGCTCCGGCAGCCGGTGGTTGAAGCACCGTCCGAGGCGCCGACGCCCGCAGACAACCAGGCGGCCGACGTCGCGGAAACAGCCGCCAAAGCCGCCAAGCCCGAGCTAGTGCCCCCGGCACCCAAGGTCCGCGCGACGGGCGATGAGATGACGGAGAAGCAGGCGCTGTTGGCGCGGCACCCGCAGGTGCTGGCCATCATCCACGCCTTGCGAGCGTCGGAGCTCGCGGCTAAGCGCCCAAAGCGCCGCCCGCTTCTGCGGCCCGGCGACGACGTGGCGGCCAAGCCTGCGACAGCCACGGACGAGTGGAAGGCACGTACGGGCTGCCGCATCGGGTCCTCATGCAAGCGCAGGAGCGATCGCAGGTGTACGTTGACCTCGGGTTTCGTTGCACTTCGGACCTCTACCGCCGGAGCGAAGTGCGGCTCTGGGACTTCACAGCGACACCCCCCGACCACTCGGACGTGTGCACACGGCTAACAGAGTTCATGGATGCCTGGTGCCTGCGGTGCTCGCTGACGACCCGGCACGAGCTCACGAGACTGCGCGTAGGCAGCAGACAAGTGCGCAAGCGGACGCCGTGACGACGGACGACGACAGCGCCAAGTACGTTTTGTTGACGACCACGCCAACGCCCCGTAGACACCCACGCCTAACGGAGCGGAGACGGCGCAACGACCGCGACTACCACCGGTGCCAAGACGCCATCAAGACGCGGCTGCGGCGAGACCGCCCCGCCCCTCCGCCTCCTCTGCCCCCCGCCCCAGAGTAGGCCCCCCCTCGGCTAGGTATTCGTCACCGGTGGGTAGAGCCCCCCCGGCGCCGGTCCCCGAGGTTGACACGCACCAGCAGCACCGCACAACGCGGCCCAGCACGATCCTTGACGTGCGGCTCAATGAGCTCGTGCACCGCAAGGTACGTGCGCTGGTTGCGGTCCGCCCAACTGATCGCTACCAGCTCTCGGCCATCACGCACCACCACCAGCGCGACAGCCCGGCGCGCGCACCCGTGGGGCACCATGTCCAGGCACGCATTGACAAGCGGCGAGCAAACGCCGTGACATGGGAGTGGCAGCTACAGGCGCCCGAGACAGCACCGGCGGCGGCGGCTAGAGAGGAGCTGACTCCGCGACCTTCGGCGGCCGCCGCCGAAATTGACCCCTCCGCGCCCGCGTCACCCACGCGTAACAAGCTCCAGCGCATGATGACCATGCCCCATCCATCCGACGGCACGAGGGCTTCGCTTCAAGCGCGCGTCGAACAGGTATGACGTGGCTGAGGCCCGCAGGCCGACCTCGCGTAGCTGTGGCTGCAGCTCGAAGTTCCGTATCACGCCAAACTCAACATGCTCGCCAAGTACGCCATGCAGGAGGAGCCGGAGGTGTTCCAGACGGCCCTCGTATTATGGGAGGCGGCCACAGAGCTCGTCGTCCTGCGGGAGCAGATCCTCGGTGTAAGTCGCAGGTCTAGAGCGCAACAAGCTCAGTCGGCATGTAGCTGCTGCGCTCGGTAAACCAAGGCTGGCTTCGAGACGAGTTCCAAACGCAAGCGCGCCGCATGAATGAGGGGACTCTGCACCGGCTCCGGCTCGCATTGCCACTCGAGTGGTCGCCCGCCGTATTCGAGACTTGGGTAGCAGCGCCACAATAGCTACATTCATCATTACGTAGGCGCACACGGCCTTGCCGGTCGTCACGGCCGAGTGCCACGCGGCCGCCGATAGGCTTTTCGACACCACAGGCGACGAACTGACATTTCAGGGCCGTGCATACAAGCCAGCACTGTAGCTACAGCTTGGCGCGACTAGAAGCAGACTATGTAAGCAGCAGAAAGGTTGCATTTCGAGCTACACGTCGTGAGCTAGTTTTGCGAGGCGGAGCTGCGTGATTTTGGCCTGCTCGCGGGCAGCTTCCGTGAGCTCGTCGGCAGGGGTGTTGACCAAACGACGCTGGACGATGGCCAACATCTCATCTGCCGACTTGCCCGTGGCACACACGATGTAAATGTACCCAAATTTGTCCTGCACAAAACATGATGCCAAGCACCAAAGGCATCAGGACAACCTTGTATGCTTTGTTGCAGCGTGCGAGCTCGTTGAGCGTGGCCTCAGCCGCGGTGGTCGCGCCTCTCTGCTCCTGGGCCTCCCACTTGGAGATCGACTGCGTCTTCGTGCCGATCTGCAAGATTCGTCCATGAGGGCTCACAGTTGCCGATCCCCCTCACCTCAGGATGAGCGCCGAACGCCTCAAGCCAGTCGGCTCGCGAGAGCTGCGCGTCCGCAGCCGCAGCCTTGGTGGTCATATCTTCTAGCGACAGGAACGGGCGTTGTGCGAGCATGAGCTCCACCCAGCGCTGAGAGCCACAGCAGTGCAGGAGCTTGGCTCGCCAGGACGCAGGCGTGTCGTCGTCGGCCATTTCCCTGCGATCAGATTGAAGTTAGATTCCCGATCCGGATGTTATGCGGCGGTGCCACTGTTACACAATGGCGTATGGCCAGTCATGACAATGATCTGAGCGACGTCTAACACGTCTAACACGACAAAAATGCGTTAGATCCACCCAAAGCCGATATCTAACGTATACTTGAACAAGCGAATTGTTATAACGAAGGTCAATATCATCCGGATACAGAAGGGAAGTACGGATACCAGACGCATGCACCCGGATGATGCACCAATCAGAGGGCGCCGGACCACGTGGCGAGCATGGCACCAGGACGATCCCTGCCCGCCGATCGTCATTGTTCAAGATGCTTCGTCTGTCCGCCACCTCCGCCCGCATCCTCCGCGCCCCGGCCGCCCGCTGCTTCAGCTCTACTGGTACACCCGTATGGTCTGGGCCACGGTGGGCTAAGATGGGCGTAGGCAGCTGGGAGTACATCAAGACAGATGTGAACGGCAAGGTTGGCATTATCCAGCTGGATCGCCCCAAGGCCCTCAACGCGCTCTGCGATGGCCTCATCAGTGAGGTCAACAAGGCTGCCCATGCATTTGACAAGGACGAAAACATCTCGGCGATCATCCTTACTGGCAGCGACAAGGCTTTCGCTGGTAAGACTTTATATCGTGGGAACCATGGACTGAAGCGTTTCGCAGCTGGTGCTGACATCAAGGAGATGGCGACGCGCTCGTTCATCGAGTGCTACAACGCGACGATGTTTGCTAACTGGGGCGACATCACCAAGGTTCACAAGCCTGTCATCGCTGCCGTCAACGGCTTTGCTCTTGGCGGCGGCTGCGAGCTTGCCATGATGTGCGACTTCATCATCGCTGGCGACAAGGCCAAGTTCGGCCAGCCCGAGATCAAGCTCGGCACGATCCCCGGTGTGGGCGGCACCCAGCGCCTTATCCGCGCCATCGGCAAGTCCAAGGCCATGCACCTTGTGCTCACGGGCGACATGATTGACGCGCACCAAGCTGAGCGCGACGGTCTCGTGGCCAAGGTCGTGCCGGCCGACAAGCTCATGGAAGAGGCCATTGCCATTGCCAACAAGATTGCGGGATACTCACAGCCCATCACGCGCATGGCCAAGGAGGCAGTGAATGCGTCGTTCGAGATGTCGCTGCAGGAGGGTCTCAAGTACGAGGGTCGCCTCTTCTACAGCACGTTCGCGACGCACGACCAGAAGGAAGGCATGGACGCCTTCGTCAACAAGCGCGCGCCCACGTTCACGCACAAGTAGAGTGCACCTCAATACAATTCTAGTAATGCTGTGACGATTCTATCTCGGCGGGCTCGCAATTAATATGCAAAGCAACGGACGACAGTCGGTGAGTACTAAGGGCGATGACCGGAGTACAACGTCGTATTGCACGGCACTTATCTTCGCCAGTGCTCTGGCAAGGAAGAAACGACGAGCTTGTAAGCCACTGTCGACGAATTCGTGACTAATACGAGCGCGTGCTCGCAGCAGCCAGTGGCGTTCGGCGCTCAAGTAATTCGCTGACGCAAAGAACGCCCGCAAGCCCCTCATCAAGCGGAGCATTCGCAAAAGCTTTGGCAACGATCGATCATAGGCAGTCATCTGCTTAAGACCTGAAAGAGGAGCCGTTGGCTTGCTAGCATCTAATGCCCTCAGCCAAAGTGCTCACGCCTGGAAGGGGCGCGCAAACTCGTAGCATCGTCGGGCGGGAGCATGCGCGCTCGGCCACGCCCATGACAGCACTTTGGGTCTGCCATATCCGTGTGGTATTCATCCGGAAATCCGGATACAGAGAAAAGAGTCGTGGAGGCAGACGCAAGAGCGTGGCCAAGGATGCAGACGCGGGCGCGGGCACGGGAGCAAGGCACCAAGGAGCTCCTGCAGCTGCCGCCGGAGACAAAGGTGCACATCCAAATTAACATCCTCACGACGCCGTCATCACCAACGTACCATTACTACACGCGGTCACGAGCGCACACAACGACCACCATCACAGCTGCGTCGACGACCAAAACAGCGCGCCGCCAGCGCAAGCGGGCGAAAGCCAAGAAGAAGCTGCAAGAAGAACCTAAAGAAGATGGATCAAGCCAGACTTCAGTGCTTGACGGAGCCATCGTGCCTGCAAATCCGACAACCGCAATCGTGCCCGTGGAACCGACGACCGCAGTTGTCTCTGTGGAACCGACTGTCGCCATTGTGCCCGCGAACGAAGACGAGTTCTCGCCCCGCCGCCTCCCCGCCTTGCCTCCGCCACCTCGCAAGCGCCGCTGCATCGACGTAGATGCGCTGCTCGATGATCTCACTGGACTTTGCGTGAGCACGAAGGAGGACAGGCTTGTAACATCCATGGCAACGACCTCGATTACACTCGACAAGCCGGCCTGGCGGAACCCATTCGCGCCCGCGTTGCAGCCTTTCGACCACGAAATGGCGGATCTGCTTGAGAGCATTCACGCATGCCACATAACGCGACCCGAGGCCAGCTGGGACGACTTTCTCATTCAAATGTCCTCCATCCGACTGGTGGCCCCTGAGCGCCAGCACGAAGCGCTCGAGTCGACCTTAGCACAATTCACCGGCTTGAGCCTTGCCGACTCTCGCCACATCGTTTCGACGCACGACTACCAATATTTACACGCCAAACTGAACGAATTGGCCCTCTAATCCTATGTAACTTACCAGGTCGCTTCCTTGTACACGCACGCGCGCAGCCGCCATGACGAGCCCGGGTCGCCCACGTGGAGGACGGCACCTTGCTCAATGCCTCTATATCGATTTAAGGCCTCAATGAGCAACAACTCGGCTCGGTAGAGGGCCAGGAGGTACTACACGAAGTGTATTCTGACGCTATTACTGTACTTCTACGCGGCATGTCGCTTTGAAACTCGTCTTGTTGGGTACAACCGCGCGGAGTTCGGCGTCGTCGACGATGGGACCGACACTCTTTGTCCAGGTTCAGCACCACGGATGACCTACGGACCAGGGCTACTCGAACAATGAATGCACCGCCGACTACTGGTGAGAGAAGCATCGCCGCGGCGAGCAAGCTTGGTCTGCGGTAATTGTGGCCTGAGATAAGGGCCGAGGTACTCTCGTGCTCTCGCATCGTGTATACCACGCGAAGACTGCGGACTGACGGTTGACCACTCGGTGTCGACATCTGCGACGACTTGCCATCGACTTTGCGGCAGCTGCCTCCGCCGTCGACCGTGACGGTGGAGGCCCGGCAGGACGTAAAGGTGACCTCTTATGAGGACTGTCTTCGTGGATTTGCACTGATGCCGCTTGGTGAACCAAACTAGCTCAAGAAAAAGAGCACTGGGTGCGCTGCAGCGGCGTCAACGAAGTCGACGCGGCATGCGCCGCTCGTCCAATGGCGCTCTGGATAAAGGGTTTTTCGAGGACGCACGGAGCGCATTCTCAATGCTCGCAACGCCATCGTCCGACAGAAAACGTCCCCAGCGCATTCGAATCCAAAGATGCGGCGTGGCACGCCCGTGGAGCGCCAACATCACACGGAGGAAGCAACACGCAGCGTCCGCCATCGCGGCAGTGTCCTGAAAATAGTCGGCTTCATCCACCATGTTTGCTGCCTCTTTGCATACTTCGAGCGCCCCGAGTACGCAATCCAGTGTGGCCGCGCGTCTTCAACATGGCGCTATTATAGTGCACAGCTTGTCGCGCTGACGCGTTCCTTGGCGGCTGCAATGAAGGAGTTGGGACCCCGCGCGTGGTCAGCTTTCGTCGCCACAGACTGGCGTAGAGTACATGGTCCAAGCATTTGACTGCAAATGCTTGGTAGCCACAGGAAATGCAACCTCTAGTGACGCCCTCCTTCTTCAGGTAGAAGCCATTGCTCTGCCAGATACCTTCGCCGAACGAGTGCTGCAAACCGGGCCTGAGCTTGCCTGGCTTGTGGTGTCCACTGTCGGGATACCTACATCACAGGCGAATCCACGGGCAACTCTTCCGCTTTATTTGTTTTACTTTTTGGGTTCAAGTGTTCTAATGCAGCTTGTGAGGTGTTGTTGCGGCTTGGTTTGGCGTCACTTTAAGTTGGTGTCTGCGCCTGTCGGAGATATTTGCTACGATGCGGCCGAGGTAATAGAGTTGCGAGAGGAGAAATAAGGAGTCGAGAGAGCGCCGCCACATCAAGCCGAGATTCCGCTCAGCATTGAGCATGGATCTAGGATGCGTGTGCTCTCATAGACGAACCTATGCCAGTTGTTCCTTACGCCCACGGCAGTGTGCGTGGCTGGTTGATCGGCTTCATTTATAGTTCCCACCTCGAGCCCCCCGCCGGTGCTACCACCAATCTTGGCATGCTCCTGCTCGCGCTATTGGACAAACATGACTCAAGTCACTGGTGGCGGTCGTTTTCGCCTCCACTCCATACCTTCGAGACCGAGATTGCGCAAAGCGATAAATGCGCTACTTCAAATCAAGCATATCAATGGAGCCGACCCATGCGTGACAGTCGCGCCATCTCCCGCGTTCGTCCTGCCATTGCTCAGGTCACGCCAACGAGCTGGGCATCTATGCACTCGAATGCTTTAACAATTGCTGCGCATGGTTGGCAGCTACAATATCGTGGCGCAACTGAAGGTGTATATTAAAGGTACAAAGATTACACGACTAAGTCGTAGCTGCCGAGTAAATGACGTCAAAGAGCACGACGGCAATCTGGATAGCCTGCGCCTGGACGCCCATCTTGGAGGCCATGGCAAGGAAGGACTGCGCGTGGGCAACCTTGGGGGCGGGCGGCTTCGAAACAGCTTTGGTCGTGGGCACTTCGCCCTTTGCGATCTGGCGCTCACGATGGCGCGCCAAAAACTTGCGCACACCCTTTTGGATACGCAGGACACCGGCGAACCACTTTTCAAACTCGAGCATGCGCATCGACTTGAGCACAAAGAACGAGCGGCGCAGCGACTCCTCTTCGTGCGAGATCATCATGCCGAGGAACTGGACAGCCACGAGGTAGCAGCTGTACTCGGCCCAAAGGTACTCCCAGGGAGCAAAGTTCAGATTGTGCGACGCGAAGAAGATAAAGAGCAGTACCATCGCCCACGACACGCGCGACGAGTACACAAAGCGGATCTTGAAGCCCGAGCGGTGCGCAGACAGCAGCGCGTTGAGGAAACCCATAAAGTAAACGTTGGGCTTGGCAGCGGGAAGCTTTCCGCCTTGACGAGTGGAAATGAAGCTGCGACCCACTTGCAAAAGGAGGATCATCATGAGAATGATGTGCAGCGCGAGGATGATCGTAAGGAACACCTGCGCCGAGCGCACGTAGCCACCCTTGGTGTCGACCAAGCGCTCCTTATGGTCTTCGATCTTCTCCTTGATGCTCCGGTTCTTGGTCAGTCCACGGTTCTTCTTTGGGCGAGCGTAGCGGAAAGCCTTGTCACTGCCACCCTGCTGCGAGTCGTTGATGTCGACGGTGCACGAGTTGGCCTCCTCGCGGTTGGCCTTGAGGAGGTACATCTGGTAGTACTTGCGGCCGAGGATGTACATGAAGTAGAAGGCGCCGAGGTAGAGCGGCACGACGATCGCAAAGCGGATGACGGCGGCCATGCCGTACTCGAACGTATAATCCTTCATGAACAACAGCTTGATGTCCTGGATGCCAAGCACGATCTGTGAGAGCACAACACCGTAGAGTGCGAAGCGAATCGTCATGTAGACGTTCTCGTGGATGTCACCGCGGCTGGGGTTCTCGTACGGGTGCGGGTCGATAAGGTACCACATGCGGCAAAAGCACTCTTCGAGGTCGAGGTTGCGAAAGCTGAGGTTCCAAGGGTCCATCAGCCGCTCCTCCGAGTAGCTCTCGCCGAAAAGGTCCAACGGCTCTTCGTCGTCGAGGCCGGTGAACGGCAGCTTGAGTGCGTAGTTGCGGCGGCGGATAAGCTCTTGGCGGTAGTGCGACACCATACCGCCGATGATCGCAATGCCGTAGTTGATCGTTTGGTAGATGATGTCCGAGATACCATCGTACTTCCACGTCTTGCCGTCGCCGTACGGGATCTTGTGAATCCACGCAAGCGACGAGGCTTGGACGATGAGGTACACGAAGAAAACGGTCCAGCCGAGCACACAACTGTAGAGGAAGCGCATGCGGGTGATGCCAAAGATCGGGATGATGAGAATCATGAGCGGCAACACGGGACCCGTCTGCTCTTGAAAGGGTTTCTTGAAGATCAGCGTCATGGCGACGACAAAGAAGACACCAAAGGTAAGGCGCTCGATGCGGTGCTGCATCGACTCGAAGAACGTGAGAACAAAGCCAATAAAGAAGGCCGGCACTGAAATACCGAACGACAGCACGTACAGAACCACCTGGTTCGTCTCGCTCAAGTCGCCTTCGGAGAACTTGGCCGCGATACCCGCGCGGCGGCGAAAGAGATTTTGCTGCACTTCATACGCGAGGAGCGCCGCCAAGAAGATGAGACCGACGAGGAACGTCAGTCGCACGCGGAGGATACTCGACTCCTGTGCATACTTGACGTAGTCGTCCTCAAACTCTGGGTCGAACTTGAGTGAGCGCGGGTGCATGCCGACGCGTGCTTGGATTAGACCAAACTGGTGCACGGTGTAATCCTTGGCCTTCTTGAGCTTGAAGGTCTCGGTGAGCGATCGGCCCACGGGTGGCGCGCACGCCTTGAGAATAAGCGGTGTCGGGTCTTCGACGTAGTTGGCAGCGCGACGCTGCACAGGCGGCGCGAACAGCGAAGGCCGGGGGGCGTCGTGCGACGGTCGCGGTGGATCGTGTAGCTGGCTGAACTTGTGTCCTGGTGTGGATGGCCGCTGGCGGGTGGGGGTCACCACCATAATGACGTCGCCTTTTTCTTCCGTAAGCATGGGCGCGTTTACACAATGGGGAGGCGTGCCGAGTTCCACGTACGTAGCCATCGCGGAGGTTCAGTTACGCCACAGGGTGGTACCGTGTAGTGTGAGGAAAGAACGTATCTGACGGTTCCGGAGCTATCTCTTCGAAGTAACAATCTAACAAAATGTGACTAACAGCGCTGTGATGCGGTGCTGTCACGATTTTTGACCAATCCAAAGCCACTATTTGTGTATTCGGTGCCATAGAGCCAGCAGCTGGTGGAATCCCGCTCGTTGATTGGCGCAACAAGTTGTACACATGCGTCTCTTTCACCAATCACGGGCGAGGGATCTTTGTGTTATAACAGATAGGCCATCGGTGAGCAAAGTGCAAACTTGGCCGACGAGGCGACGGTCGGCTGCGCCAACTGAATAGCACGGGGCTCGGGATAATAGGAGAAGGGAGGTGTTCGGTGCATTTGTGTGCTCATTTCGGTGGTAGAAAACGGATGAGATTTTGGACATTGACAAGACAGATTGAAGCTTGGATCTCAACAAAAACAGAACGCACAATTGACGAAGCGCTTCTGACCATCGACGACCAAACGAGTTGGGTCATGAGAAGTAGCAAGAGTGCATTGGGTGGTCGGCGCGCTGCCGCCATTCGCTCGCACCGACGCCTTTGCGCGCGGCCGGCACCAGAGCCAAAGTTATAACACCGCCAACTAATCAGGTGGCGACGCGTGCAGAGGCGGTGGGCGTTCCACCGGTCGCAAGAACGGGTTGGCGACCACATGACGTGCTGGTGAACTCCGGCTTAACGGCTGCGCTTAATCAGCGAACGACGCCAAAAAAGTGGCCAGCACATGATGCAGCCGCAAGCTGCGACAGCCAATGGCAATCTGCGCCATGCAGCTAACCAACCTCTGTAACACGCCTGATCTTTACATGTTGTATAGCAGGCAAGCCGCTTGGCCCGCCCATTTGGTTGCAAACCCGATGAATTGCTGCCATTGCACCCAAGCCTCCGTAACTACCTTGCTGCTACAGGATGCGCGCTGCATTGGGTCGTCTTGTTGGGCCTTTGCGCCCTTCGTCACCTCAATTGCACAGCTACAATCGCACTGCACTCCAACATGTTACAGTAAAATGCCGCAAGTGGGTCACTACTTGTTTGCGAACGTCGGGACGCGCTTGTTGACGAAAGCGTCCATGCCCTCCTTCTGGTCGTGCGTCGCAAACGTGCTGTAG
The DNA here is from genome assembly GCA_002081595.1 of Achlya hypogyna. Taxonomy (NCBI): domain Eukaryota; phylum Oomycota; class Saprolegniomycetes; order Saprolegniales; family Achlyaceae; genus Achlya; species Achlya hypogyna. The sequence goes on along the minus strand of JNBR01001580.1, from coordinate 1,877 downwards.
AAGAGGCGACCCTCGTACTTGAGACCCTCCTGCAGCGACATCTCGAACGACGCATTCACTGCCTCCTTGGCCATGCGTGTGATGGGCTGCGAGTATCCCGCAATCTTGTTGGCAATGGCAATGGCCTCTTCCATGAGCTTGTCGGCCGGCACGACCTTGGCCACGAGACCGTCGCGCTCAGCTTGGTGCGCGTCAATCATGTCGCCCGTGAGCACAAGGTGCATGGCCTTGGACTTGCCGATGGCGCGGACAAGGCGCTGGGTGCCGCCCGCGCCGGGGATCGTGCCGAGCTTGATCTCGGGCTGGCCGAACTTGGCCTTGTCGCCGGCGATGATGAAGTCGCACATCATGGCAAGCTCGCAGCCGCCGCCAAGAGCAAAGCCGTTGACGGCAGCGATGACGGGCTTGTGAACCTTGGTGATGTCGCCCCAGCTCGCAAACTGCGACTGGTTGTACACGTCAATGAACTCGCGTGTCGCCATCTCCTTAATGTCAGCACCAGCTGCAAGAAACGCTCAGATCACAATGATCACCAGGCAGGACGGCTGTACCGGCGAAGGCCTTGTCGCTGCCTGTTAGGATGATCGCCGAAACGCTATCGTCCTTGTCGAAGGCTTTGGCAGCGGCATTGACCTCCTGCATCAGGCCATCACACAGGGCGTTGAGCGCTTTGGGGCGGTGGAGCTCTATGATGGCCACCTTGCCAACCACGTTGGTCTTGATGTACTCAAGTGTTTCTATCGCCTGGCTCGAGGTAATCTTGCAAGGTAGGTACGTACGTGCGCTAAAGGACCGCACATAGGCGGCGCGGCGGACGGGGAAGTGGCGGAACATGAGCGAAGACTGCGCTTTTGTGAGCCGCAGGCGGCGCCGGCGTTCGAAGTTCGTTTATATCACTTCGAAGTTTGTTCAAGTTGACGTTTTTGTCTTCGTGAAAACTGGCAGTCTAACTTAACGGGGTCCATGAATCTATTAAGTCACCTCTAAATGCTTCTCATTGCGAACGCCCCATTTAGCCGAGTCGAATGGCAGTTAATGCAGCGAAGTCTTGCGCCTCTCGGGCGGCATTATCGCATTTGGCTCAGGCATTTCACGAACTCGGAGTACGCAAGCTTGCCGTCGCGGTTTGCATCGAACGCATCGAGCATGTCAAGAATTTCGTGATCGCTGGCCTGGATGCCAAGCTCGTCTTGCAGCAGCGCGACGAGCTCGTGGGGTTCGACGAAGCCCGATCGGTCCTTATCGGCCGCCTTGAATGCCTCCTTCATGTTATTAAATGTGCCGAAGACTTGACGATTAAAGTTGTGTCGGAGCCGCGACAATGCTGGAGTCGAGACGGCAACAGTACTCGGGCGCACTTCGGGGTAGCTTAGACGCTGATGCGTTGACGTTGATGTGAGCTCCCGCGGCGGAGGGAACGACGTGCCGTGGGTCGTCTGTCCGAAGTACCTGCCCGACGCTTCGTCCTCGCCTGAGCCTGGCTCATACTGCAGCTCGTCCGTCATTAGATTGACAAACTCGAGATACCCAATGCCTTTGTCTCGATCACCTGCGGCTTCCTTGTGGGGGTACGCCGCCTGGACGACCTCGAAGTCTTCGTCCGAGAGGTCAAGCCCGAGATTCGCCATGCAGAACATGAACTCGTCTTGGCTCAGATACCCCGAGCGGTCGACGTCAATCTTCAGGAAGGCAGCGCGGAGCGAGTCGTAGCGCTCGAAGAGCTTGGTTCGGATCTGATTCACAAGGGCACTCGACGATGGGTCTCGCGAAAGGTCTTGATTCACGGAGGCTGTCGCCCACAGCAATCGCCCCTCGACGCTCTCGTCGCTACTCTTCGGGTCCAGGTTGGGCAACAACGACGCCGTCGAACCAAGCGT
>JNBR01001579.1:0-18852 GCA_002081595.1 Achlya hypogyna | reverse complement strand
GACCAGTTTCCCAGACTTGGGGATTGGTTTAGACGGTAGAATGGTTGGAAGTTGGTCACGGGCTGTCTCCCGTATATTCATAGTTTATAACCTTTGACTGCTAATATATATAGGCGGTGCAGAAGTCCAATTGCATCATGCAGTTGGCCAGAATTTCTGGACAGTCCAGAATATTCTGTAATCGAATGGGTCGTTGGGGTGCTCTGTCGAGACCTCCATAAGCACTTCTCGATTAGCACCAGACGCCGGACTGCATGAGCCGTCCATCACACTGTCGTGTTACCGCAACTTCCACTGCCGGACCCAAAGGTAAGCTCTGTTTCTATCTATCTCCTTTTTCTAAATATTAATTATTCAAAAACAATCGCGACGCAACACCAATAAATCTCCAATACCATCAATGGTAGGCTCACCATACAATGCCAACCCACATTGTGGCCTGCTTTTGACCACTCGATGATCATCAGGCTCTGTCTTGGATCCAGCGCTGGAGGTCGGCGAGAGCAAAGTGCAGCTCGCCAGCACTCTCGACGCAACAATATGTTCGTATTCGGAATGTATCTTCTAGAAATTCTGTAGTGCTTTTAGCGTATCGGTTGCTTGTGGTATCGTTGGAATAATACGTAATTGAGGCTTTTCGTCAAGTTTTTGCGGTTCTGTAACGTGTGTAAAATGATTTTGTTGACTCGGGGCCATAATGAACCACTCATACGTCGCGTTAAAATGACTATGGTAGTAGTTCAAGTGCATTGCAGGCGTGTATGTCATTATGGAAGTCTGTTCTATTCGCCGCCGGTGTATTTGGGTTTATGTATTACGAAGCGACAAGTGTGTAAAATCTTTTGTTGACTCGATGTCTTAATACAACAACTTGCACAGGGGTAAAGGCAATAGACAATTGCACTTATCAAAGCGAGAAATTGATTTTCGTTACAGTATCAGCTAGGAAGGCGTACTTCCGTTGGAGAACGGACAGAAGTTGTTCAGCTTCTCGGCGGAGCATGTTGACACAAACGGTGTTTAGAACGCGGGCCTTGAGAATCTTGGCGAGATCTCTAGCAGTAAACGTCATCTTGACTTCATATTCCTCTTCTGTTAGGCTGGCGGTAATCTTGTGGATCGTGCTGACCCGAAGCTTGAAAGGCATCGAGGTAACGCGAGGTTCCGTCTCCTGCGGGGAGCTGTCTTGTCCTGAAGTCTGTTTCACGGCTTGTCTCGTCGATCTCAGCGTTCGTATCGCTTCCATGATCGTCCACTTTTACCATGACAGAATTTTCGTCATCTGCGTCGTCATCTGAGCTTCTGTTGGCAGCAGATGGTTCCTCGCTTTGGGCTGCAGAGGGCCCGGGTGGTGCAGAGGGCTTCGATCGACTGCAGATTTCTGGGCGAGTGAATGCCGGCTAAGGATGTTGAGCATCGGCACAAGGCTTGTAGATCGATGTTGGACGAGGTAGTACGGACAGCTCACCGAATTTGCGCACCACGTTGCCGTATTCGTCCAGCGACTTCATGCTTTCATTGAATTGCTGCAGGTTTAGAGTGCACTGACCAAACTCAGCGAGGACATGAGGAAGTGGCCGAATGTTCCACTAGACCTTGATGTTCGATACATCAGGTGGCATCGTGGCGTGCGGGTTGTGGAGGAAGATAAGATGGTAAAATCCTTCAGCAATGTTGTCGTGATGTTGTTGTCTTGGCATGGGGCGTCATCAGTTAAGATCAGTGGCGCCGGTACTGGAAGGCCACAGTAGTAGAGTATTTCCGTGAGCTTGGCAAGGGCTCTGGTCATCACAGGTACCAAATTTGACACAAAAACATTGCGTCACCCCGCAAGTTGTACGGATCGCTGACCTCACAAACGATGAAGTTCAGGACGCCCATCGCCAGCAGCTTAGCCGTATCCTTGATAATGGCATCACGCTTACGGAAGATCGCCGTCGCCACTTAATCTTGGTCGAGGTCTGCCTTGGCAATGACAAGCTTGGGCAGAGAGGTGTTCACGACACTGACCAACGTGCTGTACATGTTCTTGAACGTCTTCTGCACCGACTGGGATCTTAGCAGGGTTGCCGGGGTGACAAGGTTCGGAACCTTGGTCATGGCGAGCAGTATGTTGGTTGTTGCTGCTGCGAGGTTGTTGTTGGCGTCGGCTACGACAAGGGCACAGGCTTAAGCGGCATAAAGGTGGCGGTCGAGGCGTCAGAGGGCATCGTGTACTCGGGGGTGCGAGGCAAATTCCAAAATGAGTATCGTGGACGCTGCTTTCTATTTGAAAACGCCACAACCACTCATCTTGAATCGATTGTTCGGAGACATTCGAAGACATTCGCTTCGCTTCCTCTTCGGCTAAAAGCTCAGCATCGTTCTTCAAGCCGTTATTGGACGAAAATATATTACTGCAATTCAAAATACCAATTAGATAAAATAGTTCAGCATAAATTCGTTGGTCGCAAAATTTCAAGCCTGGGATATATTTTTACCTACACCTGCAAACAAATGCAAAATTTACTATACGACAAAGGAAACAGGCCAGAAACTAAGCACCACTTATATAAAACAAACCGAAAGAACTCCTTCACGCAAGGAGTAGAAATTGCTTGCTGCCCAAATAATAAAGCTGATACAGCAACAATCACACAGGGTTGTCAATTTGAAAAGACCACAAGTGGTGGTCCTTGTTGCTGATGAAAGAAATCTGAGGTTCGGAAGGAGGTCTGGAGTATTACCAACACTCGTGGTTGTCAATCTTAAACGACCACGAGTGGCGATCCTAGTTGCTGACCGAAAGACACCTATGCCCTACGCGGCAGATTCAAAAGTGAGCCTCGAAATGTAGGTCTACATGCATTCCTATAGCCACCATGGGTCACCGCGACATGGACCGTACTCGGCAACCAGAAGGCGTTGGAACGCCATACGTCGGCTGTGGGTAGCTGCTACCGACAGCTACGTTGTGGCGCGCGATGACCATCTAGATGCGGCAATATTGTTCTCTGAGATTGTTGTAATTATGCATATTTTTGCGCGAAATTTCGAAGTCTCTCTCGATCATTTAGAGGTATTATGTGTAGAGCATGTTTGAGTTTTTCTTATCTGCGCTCTAATCGTGTATAGCGATGTTATTGTTGAGCTAAAAGTTGTGGTCAGCTGGTGGTTTTATGTCCGAAGACGATTGACATCATGTCATGGATGGCGACGAGGTCAAATAGTGCGATATCTCCATAACAAGATAGCCCAGATGGACAAACAAATCTTCTAGCGCGGTCTGCAATAAGTAGAAGGATGATAGTTTAAAAGTTTGACCATCAGGGACATTCTAGTTTAGATTTGACCCACCATATAAACCCCTAAACTCCTACACTAATCACGTGAATTCACCAGGCTTACCGTTTAAAATCATTTAGCAAAGCCCACCTGGGGGCTGCGGGAATTGTCGACTTTTGTGCTTTTGCCATAATAAAGCAACAAGAGTCACAGGTGCGAATATGGAATATGCTATATTAGAAAACGCTGTACAATGGGTTTCCGTTTTCTAACGTTATTTGAGTCATATTCACCACAGCGGGAAAACAGACTGGATGCAGCTCCAGCTTGTGGCAAAATCGCTCGCTAAGGCATTTAAATTGTTTCAGCCTGCGATTCACAGTCTAGTGTCGGGCCATAATTCTTTTGGACTGGTCTTTGCCGTCCTCGAGTATGATAAAGTATACGGGATCCGCATAGCCCGAATCAGCTAAGGTCGTAAATATATGCATCTCTGGCGAGTCGGAGGTCGGGCCATGCACCGCAAGGCACGCCTCGGTGAGTCCAAAGTATGTTTCCTGTCCTAATACAAATACCTATTTCATACCGCAAATCTGGGCCACTGAATTTGTGGCTATACCACTTCGAATCAAACGGGGTAGGCTCCATTATATGGAAATCCAGTCCGTCAAGGGATTCAAATATTCGAGCGCCAGGAGCGGCCTGCTCGAAGCGAGCGTTCCAATTAATCTAAAATATATTAAATTACCAAAAAAATTCTTACCACTTGAATACCCCCGAAGGATTTAATACATGCCCACGACCACTTGCGAAATGTCTTTTCGTCGACATTGGCAAGGCTAGCGTTCACGGACTCACTCGAATATTGCTTTTAAAAAGCAGGGCTCACAACAGATTGTTGAGAACAATGACGGCGGGCCTTGTTGGGGCTGTGTAGCACCACGCCACTACACAGCACTGAGGAGAGACGCCGAACCCTCTAGAAACTTGCAGCCGCCGACGGCCTTGCTGCCGTAGTCGGAGTGCTTCGTGATGGAGAGTCCTTCACGATAAAATAGCCGCGCAGTAGACATGGAATTGTTGTTTGAGCCTCATTGGAGTGCTAATGTGAGATCATATTATTTTTGAAGAAATCACTATTATTTTTAAAGGTTATTCGTGTTGACATAGACATGCAAAGCATCCACTTAAATCGATATGTGTTGTCAAATGTGCTGTCGATATGACATACCGATTGTAATCGATCGCAAAATGAAGCGAAAAGAGATTCGACGAATGCTCGTCATCGGATTCGTCATTGTGCGTAATGATGAGTCAAGCAGGAGCCTTTGGTGCAATTGTACCGTAAAATCGCATTTTTACCAAAATCTATACAGTAAATCAAGTACAATCGCTCGATAAAAGATCCGATTTCTCGGGAAAATCGCAATTTTTTATCAGTTAAAAGAGCAGTTCGCAAAAATTTCAAGGATATGCAATTGAACAATAGACATTACCGCCTTGTTTACTAGTGCTAATCGCCCACGCCATTCTGTAGACGCATCGAAAAAGGCTGGATATCGCTACCTCAAAACGACCATTTTTGCAAAATCGATTGTGTCGATCAAATGGAAGCTATCCGAACGATCGATTTTGATCGTTTTCCGGATAACGGAACTAATACAGTAATTGCGTCAACTGGGATGATCCATTACGTTACTTAAACTTTACACTGACTGATACCATGTAGTGATTGCATATAGAATCATATATGCTGTTGCGTAATTTACATCATGGCGCGATAGTGTTCGCCTAAGGATCAAGCCGAGCTCGACAAAATTGTCGACGCCCCGGAATTCGATGTTGCGGCAACGCCAACGAACATTCGGCATCAGAGTGACTGCTTCCGAAACTACGACGCGACCCTTTTTCGAAATCATCTCAATCTGACGAAAAAGAAACACGGCTTACATCATACGTACCACCTGGTACAATTCATTGTTGTACTTAAATTCTGACACTGACGAAACGCCCGCGCGACGACGTCGACCGCGAGCTTCAGGACCACTTTGAGCCTCAAATTGCCTCGCGACGCCAAGATGGCGATGATGATGGCAATCATGTCTCTGAGCCATGTCCACTTACATGCTCTATGTACCCCTGCAATACCGCGGTGTACGCCAACCCGAATGACTGCATGGCCAAGGAGGTTGTTTCACCCTCGGCCTTCCCTCGGGTGTCGATACCGTTACGTTTTCGGTTGAAGATGACGGAGTAACGCTCAGCGGCGGTTATCGCTGGCCATTTGCCATGCTCGACGTTTCAAGACTGTTTCAAGATGAGATTGACGCAGGTGCAATCGTTTCCTATCACCCGATGATCGTCGCGTTGAAGGAGGAGATGCAAAAATACACGACTCAGTTCGAAAAGCCTCCTCATGGTAGTTTTCATTTAAGCTACCTATTAAAGTTGTGTCTGGGCCGCCGGCACGAAAAAATTGTTATTACCAGCGGACATGGACACTTGACATTTCCTTGTCCTGCACCTGAAGGCAGTCCAGGCTGCATTCGCGACTAGCAAAGCTTCGAAGTCTATTGCGATTTCGTTTCCAAGTACTAGCAAATAGAATTTAGTAGCGTACAAAGATTATGCTTTCTTTTCTATATATGAGGGATATTCTATTCTGACGAAATAGTAAACACCAAATGAAGTACAAATTTACCGCAGCTCCCTGAATTTTACGATTACTATATATATGCTCTAAAATCAATATCTGGGTGTATCCCAATCCTGGAGTAATAGTAATCGATGATGCCAAGAACTTGTGCTGCAAACATTGGTTAAAACTATTGAAACGTTGTTGGCGCATTCGATCCAGGGCATACAAAAATTTAGTACACAAGCTGAGCTCCTATTGCTTGGAGGATGGTGGATTAGTCTCGATGGCACGTCGCAAGGTTTGCCAGTCGTTGTAGTCGTACACAGCGACTAGCACCTCGATGTCGGAGATTGAAGTCGCTACTTGGTGAGCTATATTACATGCGCCGGGAGTTGCAGTGGTGACACCAAGTGCTGCAAGCATGTGGCGGCCCGCGACAACATAGTACTTGCCGGGGTCATCTTTGACCAATACGACTTTACTCGTCACCATGTGCCTTATTGTGCTCCACCTTCGCCTCGATGACTCGCTGCACACAAAGACGTATGGCGACGCGAGAATTTCGGCAGCCGCGACGGTGCTGAGGGGTAGGCTGTGAGCCATCGGCTCTTTCAATTTGTTGAAGATGCCGTCGTGATCGTGTACGGGGGCTAGCTTGGCAAACTTGTCTGCACAGTATTGTTCGAGCACCTCCGCCAGGGCCAAGGCACGTTCCTCGTTTGCAGTCGGAGGTCGACATAACGTGTTGGCAGCCCGACAATACCAAAAATCTTGAAAAAGCGAATTAGTCGATCTCTTGTCACTCGGACACGTCGTTGGCGGGTTTCATGCTGTGCGTGCTTTCTACAATCTTGTGCATCGACCGTATGACGACGATCGAGCTCACCTTTTTGTCGGGGTATCGGTGGCCCCTAGATCCGGTGTTTGACGCTGGGCATTCGCCACTCCACAACTGAAAATCGACAATTCCGAAAAGAAAGATACCAACCGCTCGTGAGCCGTTGGGATCTTTTCATCCAAAGGATATGTCGTTAACCGTCGTGGTGAAAGGTGCATGTAGCAGCGAGGCTCGAGGGTTATAAGTGCAAGTCTACGTACATGTAGTCATGCGGGGGGGGTGCACTAGATGGCCGTCTGCACCTCAAACAAGCTCGCTCCGGCCTTTAGCTTGTCAGTTGGCGCAGTGATGGAAAAGTGTACGCATGTAAGCACGACCACAAAGCATTCGTTAGCCCACATCGCGGCGATGTGCGCTAAGGCCAGCTTGAGCTCGCGCGTGGCTACCTCGACGATATCTTGGCCACGTACCGGATCGAATAGGACGACAACCACACGCAAATGTTCGTATACTCGAGAAAGTCAGCACGCGGATGTTGTTCGGTGTGCGGCCACTGCTGGTGCACTAGTAATGAGTTTGCTTGCAATAGGGGCCGTGGTGCAAATGTAGAGCACAGGCCGCGTCTTCTAAGAGTATACAAACAGCTCGTCAAGAAACATAGCCAGCTCGATGCCGTCGTCGCGAAGACGAAGTATGGCCTCGGTAGTCGAGACTTCAGCGCGATTGCGAAACATGGTACGCTGCTCCATTCTACTCGATTTCCATAATAGGCTCGTATAGTAGGATCGTCTGCAAACGAGAGTCGACGTCAGAGACTTTAGTGCGCCTCCTAGCAGTGTCGGTAGGATTGCGCACCATTCAATCATTTCGGAGGTCGAGTTGAAACGTTTCGGTGCTCAGTCCGCTTGGGCCCGCGGCGTGGCCACCTGGATCAGGTCTAAGTACGACGTGGGCGTCGTGTACACGTGTCGCTGCAGCTGCCGTTGGCCGTCGTATGTATGCAAGGCCTCCGTTGGCAGCGCCATGTGCGAGACAGCACGATGCAACGAACGGCAGTGCATTATTGGGTCAGCTCATGTACTCGTTGATCGTGCAGCAGGGCTTGAGCGGCAAGAAGGCTTGGCAGCGCACTCGGAGCCCCGAGATCACGGCGACATGTACAGCACGACGTGCAGAAAGTTGCGCTCGCAGTAGATGAAGCTGGTGAGTCGTTGGTCCCGGGCTCGGGAAGCCCGAGAGCCTCCACGACGCGGTCCAATTGGTTCGCGGCGAAGAGATTTGGTACGTGGCCCGAGTTGGTCATGTAGTAGATGTCGGCGTACATAATGGAGACGTAGGTAGGTGGCCGGCCACGACAGCAGGTTCTCGATGGTGAGCGGCGCTTACAGAGAAATGCACAGGTCCGTTCCACGCTGCAGGCGACGACAGAACGTTGTACAGTGGGCGGCCGCGTTCGCCGGTGAGTATGCCCGCCAGTAAAACGTATTCGTGTCGACGACGACGCCGGTGCGGGCCTTGGCCACTGGCGACGTCGCCGCCGCCGCAAGTGTTCGCACGCCAGCAGCGACGGGTCGAGCTGCCCCGCCCTGAGGTAGGCTGAGCATCACGTAGCCGTCTTTGAGCGCCTAATGGGCACGTAGGTGGATGCGCCAAATTCAACAGTGGAAACGGTTTCGGATTGCATCGGTTATAGCAGAGTTCAAACCGAACGCCAAGCCAACGGCAGGCTTTTTCTTGTTCAAATCCGCGCTTTCAAGACCTCCGATTGGCTTAAATGACGCTCAATGCAATCGTATCAAAATAATAACCAACCAATAGCTGTGCTTGGACTACGAAAGATTTAGCCAATGGATGCGCTCCATTTCAGGTTTTGAGGCGAGGCCGCCCAAATTCTGCCTTGTGCCGGATAGTGCTCTAGATAGGTGGTGTGGGTTTAGAATCCTGCGTGCGTCCCATCTGGTCAGACGCCACTTTCGCAGCGCTCCTTTCGTGGCAAAGCAAGCTGGAGCGCATAGCCTGGCCCACGCTGGCCTTCATTGGCGGTGTCCCGGGCTGCCGAGGTCCCAAAAAGAAACAGATGTTGGCGGAGGTCTCTGAGGCCAAAGCAGACTGCCAGCATAGAGTCAATGGCATGCGGAAACGGCATCGAGTGCTTGATCATCACTGGCTTTTAGCCAGTTGGGTTGTGCCATTAGAATAGTCTCAAGCTGGTTGCGAAGAAGATCAGCGGTAGTCTTTGCCTCTAGAATGGCAGGAACGCCGCGCAGTTGAGCGGCCGTGTTCAGAACACCTGTGGATGTTCCCTTGAGGTCGTGGCTGTGGACAGAACGTTCTTCCCAAGGGTTGACAGTAAAACCCTGGGAAATATCGCCAGTTGTCGAACGCAGGTATAGCCCAGCGTTGCATTTGGGCTCAACGTGACTCGGTCGATGGTTCCGACACACGAGGCGTCGGAGACCAGAATCGCTTCCCTTGAGCGGCATGTGGACGCCATGAGTCAACTGAAGCACTTGTAGTGTGTCGGTGGGTGCCTTTTCATCCTTGTATTGTACCGGCCAATTGGGAACAGGCACGGAGGATGGCCAAACGTGTACTATAGTATATCTCGTTTAATATTTATACAAACACTATTATATGGTCTTAATATGCCCTGAATCCAAGTCTATGAAGACTTATTCATCACCAAACTAAATGGTTACCAACACGGAACAACCAGCGAGGCATTCCTTGTGGTTACCCACTAAAAAAGCTGACGACATTTGACTGCCAAGCATCTCATGCTGGACGCATCAATAGTACAACTCTATTTTTAACCAATAAAAGTGCTTCGCAGGAAATCTCAAATATGGTATTGGCTTGAATTCAATAAATATTTGATTGGTTGCTCTAAATTTTAAAAAAGAAGGCCGAGAATTTTTATTTCTATCATGCTGATTCCGACGCGCAAGCATCAGCTCTCCACGGCGGAGAAGGTGCTCATTATCTAGGCGCACGAATACTTCCTCCGAGAAAAGGACGAGGGACGCGCCGGCGCGCAGCGCAACACACGCAAGCGCGTCGCGGACTGCCTAGTGTTCTCAACGGACACGATCTCCAAGACCGTGGCAGATTGGAGGGCCTACAAGGACCCATCCTTCCCAGCGCGCGACGGCAACGGCGCGCCCCTGGCCCCGTCCGACAAGCCCGTCCGCGGCCACCGTCCTCGGTTGGACGAGACGACCGTCGCCGAGGACGTCCGGACAATTATATTGGAGAAGCACGCACACTCGAAGGCAGTCACGGCAGCAATCGTACGCAACGAGCTTCAGGAGTACGTACTTTTAGGTTATACTCATATAACAGTAATATACGTATCCTACACGATATTCAACTTAGTATTCGGACGGTGCGTCGCGTCTTGCGCCGCCTTGGCTACCGCTACCTGCGGGGCCAGGCGCGTATCTACATACATGGCCGAGTCCGCGGCGCCTTCCGAGCTCGCTACTTGCGCAAGCGGAGGAGCAACCGAGATGCCTCGGGAAATCCAATTGTCCCTGAGGTGTTTCTGGATGAGTCATTCTGCAACTTGCACCACGTGATCAAGCGGTCGTGGCTCGATGCCTCGCGGATCCGATTTGCCCCGAGTGGCAAAGGCGATTGCTATTGTTTAGTCGGTGCAGGTATTTATAGATTATGTTTCAGATTACAGGCATAGGTTTTGATCAAGCATAATTATCATAGACAATGGATAGGCTACATCAAGACCAGCGCGAATGGCACGCTGGAGGCAGGATGGGTGGACGACTCCCTTCATTATTGGGTCGCAAAACACGCCAAGAAGGCGGAAGACGACTATCATGGCAATTTTAATACAGCGTTGTTTGAACATTGGTTCGACCAACTCTTTATGAACCTGACCTTGTCAGGTTTTGGGCCGTCTATCATTCACATGGACGGCGCCAAATACCACTAACGGTTCTTGAACCCGCAGCCAACGGCAAAGTGGCTGAAAGCGGACATCCAAAATTGGCTTATGTAAGTACATTGTAGTCTTTTTTAGCACTTCACGGCTACTCAAATCTAATTGTAGATGCCATGGGGTTTTAATTGACACCCGAATGGTCAAGGCCGAGTTGCTCGAGCTGGCTCGGCGCCATCGACAGCGCGATCAGTATGCGTGCATTGCGACGGCGCGCTCGTGGGGGCACCGAGTCCTTTACACGCCTCCATACCACCCCGAGCTCCAGCCAATCGAGGTGGTATGGGCGGTGGTAAAGAATCGCATTGCCATGGACCCAGCGACGACGCTGCCCGACCTCGGGAGTAAGCTCGAGTCGTCGTTCGCCCAGGTGCATACCAATACTTGGACGGGCGCGTACCGGAAGGCACTGTACTTCGAGGACAAGTACCTCGAACTTGTCGACGCCGTTGCTCTCGACGACGACAACGACGCTGCAGTGGCCGTGACCGACGACGGAAGCGCGGAGCTTGAAGAAGCGCTTGGCGACGCTCTGATTTGCGACGAGGATGAATTCGAGGAATCCATCACGTATTAAATACATTTTCTGGAGTCGATTAAAAAAATATTGCGTGGCGGTGCCGGAGCTGGGAAATGCATATGGTTGCATTCATCAGAGCATATGACCTTGCATTTCGTCTCCATTTTGTTGAACCAATATGTGTAAAGGTCTCGGGACGTTGTGCTCGGCTGGCTTGAGCCAATCAGCGTGCTCAATTGTGGTGTAATGTCAGCTGTTTCGCAAAATCGAGATGACTCCGAAAAGCACAACATTTTTCGCGGCCGAATAGCGTGGCTGAATATTAGGCTCATGATTTGTATTCGCCATATCCTGAATCTACGAGGACCCAGCTTTTTGGGACAGTTTTCAGAAATGGCAAACGACATTCGGAGCAAAAGTTATTAGACAAAACGTGATGCCTGTTCCCAATTGTCCCCTACAATAGCTGGAACCGAGGATCAAATACTGCAGAGGGGACCACAGCTCTATATTGCAATATCATTTGCTATTGGCTGCCTTTTATCTCGTCAGATTGGCTTAGCAGCCTGGAGAAAATTACAATTTTTCGCAATGCGATTTCCTTTAATAAGCGTGTATTGTTGTTTTTAATTTAACGCAGTGAAATTTGCTGCCGATTGCGTAAGATGCTGACCTTCAAAATGCCCACCCTCCACCCTAAGCAAACGTTCTCAACGCGCCAAGACGCCATCCACGCTATCCAGGACTTCGCTGTTCAGCAAGGAAGCGTGCGATCGTTGACGTAAAAAGTACTGGTGGTCGCCACGTTGCTATCAAGTGCCGCAGCGACCCGATGTGCACTTTTCGAGTTACGCTTACAAAACTCGTCGGCAAGCGCCAAGGATTCCGAATCTCCTCTCTCTGTACGGACCACTACGGCTGCACTGCCGTTGCCAAGGTCACACAGCGGCAAGTCGAAGCCGACACTACTGCTCGTGCTGCTTTTCGGGCCAACCCGCGAACATCAGCGTCGTCGCCCAGGTTGCGGATATCAACCGTGTCGCCGTACCCACTCGTATGATGTACCGCGCCAAGGACATGTGCAATGCCGCTGCTGAAGGCGAATACCACGCTGGTTTGGAGTTCGTCGAGTCTATTGTTCGTGCTTTCATAGATCTGAACGACACCCAATGCGACATACAGACGAACACAAACGTATTTTGGGGGGCTTTCATCTGCAATCCGATCGCTGCTCGCCTGCAGCCCAGCCTTCAATGTGCTGTCGGCGTTGATGGCGCTCACATGAAAAGTCAGGACTTTCCAGGGACAATGCTGGTTCTGGTGGGTCGTGATGGAGACAACCGAAACGTCGTGCTTGCTGTAGCCCTCGTGCCATCTCTAATGGCTGAGGCGTAGGACTGGTTCCTTTCGTCTTGTCTGAAGAACGACGTCCAGCTTGAAGGCCCACCAATCCTCTGTGGCCGTGGTACCGCTACTTTGGCTTCGAAGTGGGCTGACCTCAAGTTGGTCCACTGCACGCGGCATTTAGTAATGAATGGTAAACATGAATGTGGTGCAGTGTTCACACCAGAGCTCCAGGGCCTCACCTACGAAGCACAAGCCAGGACGACCAGGACTGCCTTCGTCAGCACCTTAGCCGCCTCGGCCTGTCTTTGCCCTCTGCTGCTGCGTACTACAACAAGATTGACCCGACAATTTGGGCCATTTACCCGCATATTCACATAACGCTGCTTTATGGATGGCGCACCGCCAACTTTGTCGAGTCGACAAATAGCGAAGCGCTTCCTGCCCGTGATATGGACCCATTCCACTTTCTGCTGCATTACATGGAAGACATGATGACGACGGCATACACGCATCGGACCAAGGCTCATCAGTGGGTAGCAGAACATCACATCATCACACCCTACGGAAAACAAATTCTCGACGCGCAACAGGCCCAGGCGCCAAGACACAAGATTCGAGAGTACTGCAACCGTGGTGTACGTGAAGGATCCTGAGGCTTCAGCAGCTGCCAAGCGTTGCGTTGACCTCGGAACGCACTCGTGCACGTGCGGATTCATGCTGCAAATGGGTGTTCCATGCCGACATTATATCCGCGTTTTGATGGCCCGTAACCTGAGGGCCAGCATTTATGAATCTTGTTCCGACTGCTACAAGGTCGATACCATTAATCGAACGTGGGAGTCAATTAAGGGCATTGAGCTACCAATGGCTGACCAGCTCGACCGCGACACGTCGATTACGGCTCCTCCTCAACAGGTCAAAGCTGGTCATACCAGAGTGCGTCGAATTTGAAACCGCGATGAGGGTGGTCTGCTGGGCCTACAGTGTCGGACGAAATTTAACGGCCGAGGTACTATATTCTTATTGGCTGCTTGTTGGCACCTGAATCATATGTTTCATTGTCAATTGTAATAGCCTCTAACAATCGATGCACCAGGTTATGCGAGAAGATAAAGGCTCAGTGGCAGGTAGCATAAGAACTCGTTGCCAAACCGGGCCCAGAAGAAGCAGCTATAGGAGAACTGGGACGATGTGGTCAAGGTGGGCAGTGTAAAAATGTTGCGGCGACGTTTAAATTTATTTCCCCCACTTTCTCTCCAAATGATGCATGCCTTACTGTTTGACAAATATTGTGCTTTCTATCTTAAAAATTTATAATTCCAACGGGCGGCGAGCTCAAGGCCGCGTGAGCCTGACACAAGGGTAAATGTACTACGGCCGTTAAATTTCGGCCGACACTGTAACATGATGCTCTCTCTGTCGCTGCAAAGGCCACAACAAGCGTAGCTGCCCTTCTATTGGGTACATAGCTGTATAAGGCAATGGTAATATAAATCACGATTCATTTCCGCTACAAGAGAATCTCCACTGCTTACACCAGATTTCAAGTGTCCTGGCACACTGTGCAAGTTATACAAACTTCAAGTGTTCTGGTCCGGTATACAAACGCCAAGTGTCCGTAGTCCCATTGCACATGGGGTCCCAGCTGTAGTCGCCATGACCGAGAGGTGTCAATCGGTAGTCGTTATGCTTGAGGGCTCTAATCGGCAGTCGTTCTGTATGTTAGGCCCAACCTGCTCGTCGTCCGGTCGCTTGTGGTCATGGAGCCGCATGAATTGGACGCGCACGAGGCGACTGGGCATTGCCAGTTCCTACGCGTATGTCAGAAGCGACGTACAGGCGCTCGACGACTTCGATCTCCACGAAGTATGTCTCCATGGCTGGTCGCAGGCCCTTCGTGATCTGTTCCACAAAGGTTGTCGCCACGTTCGAGGGGATTGTACGAGGGGCCCAACTTGTTGTCACCATGGTCAAGAGGATGTATATGTATCGTTGGACCTCTGGCGCGCTCGTAGAAGTATACAAAATCTAAGTATATGTAAATAGGTCAGAGCATTTGTTTCGTGGGTTAACATTCGTTATAAAAAAGAAATTCTGTTATAATGCGGCACCACCCTGTTTTGCACAAAAAGTAGGGGGACCACCCAGATTTGTCTTTTGGGATCCAGTTTTGTCGGCAAAAGTGAAATACCACCCAGTTTTGTCATTTCCCCTAAAATAGGGTTGGTGGGCGAAATTACCGAGATTTGTACCACGTTTGGGAGAAACTGGTATAAGCCGGTTTGTACTACCTGTCAAAATCCGGGTGGTATGTACCACCGGTCTTTTTACTTGGGCTAGAGGAGCGAAAACCACGTACAGCTGATATCATGTTTCAGTGTCGAGTCACGGAGGGAGAGGACGTGCGTTCATATATCCAGTCAATGCAATCAATGACTGCCATGTATTGTGTAATTAATTGGCGGTAGTAACATAGCAAACATGAATCCATTTGGTTTCACTTTCACTCATTCTATGGTCGCCGCTACCAAAGCAGGACACCCAAAGCGTCGCATATACAGCGAGGTTTTCGAGCATCAAGGTCCAAATAAACGGCTACGCGTGGAATGCAAATGCGATCATCAGATGAAGGCGGATCCGATTCGAATGCAGATCCACGTCGTTCGAGTCTGTCCCGCCGCGCCGGACGAAATTTGTGACGCATACGTTATTTCGACTGACGACAGTGCAACCACCCCACTCCAGTCTGGTACCAAGACGACGCTGTTTGCTGCTCACGCGATGCATAGAAACATTGCACCACCAACAGAGTCTACATGTCTTGGTTGCCGACAGAGGCTACCCGCCAAGAAACCATACTCTGGCTGGACAAGGCCAGACCATTGTTGTTGAACGACGACCGACCTCGAAGACTGCAGGCTCGTCTTTCTTCCCATTTACGCCGACGAAGTCGCAACAAGGTACCCCTTATTATTCATTTCAGTAGATCTCAGGGCAAAACAATCCACTGCAGATCAATTCCGCGATGAGCTCACGTAGGCATTGATTACGTCGAATGTCTCGTGGAACTTTCTGCAAAATCCCCATTTTCGCGAGGCTTTCGAAGTATACGGTGGCTTGAACATGGTTCACATGGACCGCCACTATGCGGCATCGACGTGCCTGCGAAACCTGAACAACAAGGCTGCTGCAAAGGTATACTGCTGTACAAGTACAAAAGTTTTCACAATCGAGTAGACTGCGCTACTCATAGCTAATGCGTCTATGCTGACTTTGACGACGTATTCAACTACCGATGCATTGCACAACCATTGGACCAACTACCTCCTTGTCGACAGAACAGGCTGCAGTGTGCTGTATGTTTTGAGGCGCGGGACTCCTGTTGCATCCGCCAAAAAAACAGTTCGCGGTATAGCACTACCATAGCCATGATAAACACCGAGTGTGTTTGATTGTCCGATAGAACTCATCGCTGTGGGAAACTCGATTTGTGCACACGACCATTGGACTCCACAAAAGAGTCTTCATTTGTGTACCGACTCGGCCGGCGTTTTGCAGAAGGCCCGGTCTATTCTTGATCGGGACCCGTCGTTCAATGTGGTTGGCGGCTGCATGGCCCACCTCAGAAATCTCTTTCTCAAAGACCTGGTGGTAGCCATCCCAGGCATTTCAACCACACTGCAAAGCTGCACGAAGGTTGTCAGTTTCGTTCGCCGTAGTGTGGCGTTTCAGTCCGTGGTCGAACAACAACTTGCGCTGCACATGCCCGACATGCACCCGCCGCCACGAGTCACGTTGTGGATGTCAACAGCACCCCGTTGGTACTCGAACTGCGTCATGCTCAAGCAGCTCAAGGCTCTTAAACGTGCTATCATTGACTCCTTCATCTTGACACGGTCTGAGCCTTTTATGCGGCAATCCCGAGTGGTATTATGTTGCGTCAGTCTCTGGGCATGGACAAGTTCGAGGTGCTTGTGACTCTCTCGTTCAACAAGGATTTTGTCTCCGGTATCAAGCAACTTGAAGTTGCGGACATCACGAAGACATTGGTCTCGTTCAACGGCCTCGATGACAACTTGGAGCGGGACGAAACTGAGACGGTCCTGGCAATTGACCAACTTATCAAGGATGCTGCGACTGAAGACAATACTGGATTAGATTCCGGCACACGCACCAACAAACGTCGTTGTATCTAAGTTTTCGAATCTATGATAATTTTGGTGTTAGTACCCTACTATTGGTATCTTAGTAGCTACTAGCATACTAATGACGATGGCGGTCCTAGTACCTATTAACTAATAAGGGGTGAAGGGGGGTACTATCAAGCTCTGATCGCCACGAACCCACTGCTCAAGATCGCCGACCTCGTCGAGCGCGTGGCACCCTCCAGGTTTTCCCCACTGCTTATCCTGGCGTTCTCGTTCTGGCAAGTGAAGTACGCCGGCGAGGACGGCAAGAAGTTCGTTTTCGTCAAGGAGGACGGCGCTTACGAACCAACGGGTATGCTAATGGGTGCCGTCAACTCAGCAGGCGTCATGCATTCATACATGAGCGACACCTTCAGCGCGTTCCTGGGCGACTACGTTGAGGTATACATCGACGACGTTGCCATCCACTCCAGCGCCCTCGAGGAGCACAAGACCCACATCATGCCCGCGCTCGAGCGCGTACGGACGCAATATGGACGCTCCGGTGGGAGAAATGCGTCTGGGGCGCCACCCGAATAGAGTGCTTAGGCCTCATGCTGGAAGGCTTGGGGAAGGTCTCGTCCAAGGAAGCTCTGGTGCGGAAGATCGTGACGAAACTTGACACCGAATCACCCGAGGAGCTCCGTGAATTCCTCGGCCGAGTAACTACCGCCGAGGCGCCTATCGACGTGCTGCGAGCAGCGAGAGACCGGTCATCGTGGTACCCAACACCTTAAGACGAGGGCGGAGCACTTGGCGCCTCCGGGCGAGTTGTTGTGGCATCGCAGGAAGTGCGTCTTGCTCTAAAATGTTGTTAGAGCCGGCTACTCTAGCTGGCCGATGAGTAGGGATGCGCTTTGGATCCTGGCAACGGTCGAGTTTACGGCTGTGATTGCAGGCGCAACGGCAGACGCCATGACCCAACACTGGAGCTTCGGCGCCTTCTCACTAGCATTGACCATGGTGTAATCAAACAGTTAGCGACGATGCCGCATAAAAAACGCCAAGATACGGCGAAGATGGGCCCACCAGTTGGACTTTTGGGACAGGTAACTTGTTTGAATTATTGACTTCCAATAATTTGTACAAAGCAATTAACTGGCCACACCATGTAATATGAAATCATCGTGTCATATCCCATTATTCTGTTTAGAGCACGTTTCCGTAACATGCTAAAAACTACACACAGCACACAAATTGATACATGTTATTTTTACATCAACACATAGAAGTATACATTAGAAATTATAACACTGTAGCACACATAAATTTGCTTCAGGCATATAGCTCAAGACGCCAAATGTATACGAATCTTCTCCGAAATATGCTATCAACCAAATGATACCACGACACCATGCAACCAGACAAAACAACGAAACATCGACATCATTCTATCATTGTTAAACGAAAACATGCAATACAACATAATATGCTATGTACTTTTCAAGTTGTCTTGGACTTTTGCGAACTACGGGTGCGTCTCGTGTGAACGACTTCACCTTCAGTGCGACCTGGCGTCTTCCGCTTGGGTTTGACGGCAGTCGGTGGCTTTCGGTGCACAGCCTAATTACATTTGTTTCGCAAAATCTGATATATGAGAATCCATACCGGCGGCTGTTGCACCCCATTCTTGAACGTCCCCTTTCTGTTTCCCTGAATGGTCGTGCGATTCACTAGTGGCACAGCGGCTGGTTTGGGACCGCCAATGCCTCGACCGGTCTTCAGCATTGCCCATATGTGATGGACACAAATGCCATACTTGAAGTTGTAGTTGCACCCACAGAGACCCCTGGCCAGGTCGACACGCCAGCCGTTCATGCGCATGCCATGCGTCTCGAGACGGTCGATAGCGAAGGTTGACGACATATTGCAAAGCTTGACTGTCATTGAACTTGAACTTGCAGCCGGACAATCGTCGATGGTATCATCGTCACTGTCGTCCGATTCGACAGCGTCGACATTGCGGGGTGCCAGCTGGTTGACCTATGCAGTGTAAGGATAAATCATCATATAATTTCAAACCTCCCACATGTTCGACGCCACAGGGGTACCTTGCAAAATGCCAGCATTTGCAATTTTAGCTTGTAATAGTGACGTTGT
>JNBR01001578.1:0-22217 GCA_002081595.1 Achlya hypogyna | reverse complement strand
AATTCGTCCAAATAAAAAACAAATCGTCCATTTCGTCGGGGTAATTGACACAACTCGTGGTGGTTTGGACCGTTTTGGACAGAACCCGTGTAGAGGGGCGATTGCCGCTCTTACTCAGCTATTGTCCTTTGTATTGACTAGGACCTAGCTAGTAAACATCTTCTGTCTAGAGGGCTTGTCCCTACAGCCTGGCCGAAACAGAACGGTCCGACCGCGCCCGATACTTGAAGGGACCGGTTCAACAGCCGGTTACAAGCACCCTGATTGGTCGAAATGATTCATCTGTTTCGACCAATCCCCAAAGCCAGTCGTTCGCCGACGCGCTGCCCTTGAAGGTGCACGTGCTGCTCAACGAGTCCCGTTTTCTGTTTTGTGGCCCCAGTAGTGTGATGTACTTGGATAGGAAAGACTCGGCCGCTGCTCCCATCCATATCTGGAAGCGTAAATATACGCCGAGTAACAGTAAAATCCACCACGGGTTTTGTCGCGATGTACGGGTTCTGTCAAAAACGGTCCAAACCACCACGGATTGTGTCCATTGCCCATTTCGTCGTTCAATTTGTCCAATTAGCCCCCCACCCGCCAAAATAAGTGGTTTCTACAGTACACCTAGTGCTGCTGTGATGGTGGAGAAGGAACCGCAGTAAGACCTACGCCCGCGCAGTACTACTACTGTCACACCGCAGTGTTGAAGGACCTCTAGTGCCTGACATCTGCTTTTGTCTCCTTAAGATGAGCGATGCAGATGCTAAGCTTTTCTTTCGGTTCAATGTGCCAGGCATTCTTTGCCTATCGCATCTTCTCGGTATACCCAACGTTGTTATAACGAAGGTGCAAGATAGAGTTCACAACTTGGAGGCTCAGTGCATCGTTCTCTATCGGTTAAGATACCCCATTGTCTACTACAATTTGATGAAAACCTTTGGGCGCTCTCGTTCGCAAATCTGTCATATCTTCAACCACACCGTGGACTTGATCTACGAACGGTTGCACAAGGCCATTTACTTAGCACCATGCACTGACCGGGCACGCTTAATAACGTATACCAGTGCTATGAATAGCAAGGGTGCTCAAACCGTCAACGTCATTTGGTTTCACCGACGGCACAAAGGTCGAAACGTGCCGAATCGCTGCCTCATCGGCGCAAGTACTCGACATGAACTTGCAAAAGCAAGTGTACAGCGGCCATGAACGCCACCACTGCGTCAGTTTCCTAGGCGCAACGACTCTAGATGGACTATGCATTCACTTCTGTGGTTCCCTCGAAGGCCGTCATCACGACACAACGTTGCTTCGACACAGCAAGCTGCTACTGTACTTTGAAGATTATCCCGAAACTATACTGAGTTCATGAGCTTCGGCAACCCTGCGTATGGTATCTTTAAGTGGATTATGGTCGGTTACAAGGGCAACAGCCTACCTAGAAGAGGGCCGAGACTCAAAGCTAGCGACGTTTTTACGAACTTGCAATGTTGCAACGAACGCGGCATCCAAATCTCGCGCTACTTCAAGTGCTCACCGCCTACGCTAGTGCAATACTTGTCTCGTTAAGCAATGAAATACGTTGCTACTTTTGCCTTGTTCTCGTTTTGTTTATAGCGTCTATTGGATAGAGGTTGTAGTACAAAATACCGTTTAGTTCAGGCCCCAAGGAACCGACTCAGTTTGGCTCAGAACAGGCTAAACCAGCTCAAACTGGTTTGGTTGGCTTGAAAGGCAGCACCAATAATAATGCGAGAACCAGGAAGCCACGCGGCATAGCCTCACCCGTACGCTCGGCGCCACCGCGGTGTTGGCCGCGACGCAGCCCAAACCCAAAAAAGCCCGTGTGGCCAAAGAGTTGTGCTCGACGAGTACTTCAAGACGAGCGAAGCTGCGGGCGGCTTCCAGTCCTGGACCTGCAGGTTCTGCGCTTTTCAGTACGCGGGCTCAACCTCCTCGGGCACCCGAATCAAGCACCTGCAGACCCACGGGATCGTCGACACTGTGACGCGCTGGGGTAGCACGTATGAAATGCACCCCTAAACCCCAAGTAATCGACGCCATCTGCCGTGAACCCGACTGGTCGCGAAGCATTGCTGGCATGTCGGACGAGCAGTGGGAGAAGGCGGCGATGCTTTGCCAGTTCTTGGAGGAGCCGTAGGCCATCCCCGATGTAATGGACACCGAGGGGTTTTGCACCATTTCCAACGCCATCGCAGCCCAAGAAACTCTCTTGGGCCACTGCAAGGCCCCTCGCCCCAGTCCCCTTACGGTCGTCAGCGCGGCCGCCGTGACGATCTCGGAATGCATTATAAAGTACAGCGATTTGCTGTCGTCCGAGCCTCAGCCACGTTGCCCGCTTTCTTGACCTGCGGCACACAAAGCCCGCCGCATCGAGCACCGAATACACACACCTGAAGGCCATGATGACCGATATTCTTGACCGGCGCTACCCAGCGTTGTCAACTGACGCGCTGCCGCCGTTGGTGCCACGTGGTGGCATCAGCATTCTCTTCGATATGGTCTCCGCGCCCACAGCTCACGACGGCGGCACCTCGGAGGTCGACCACTTCTCGCTCGAGCCGACCCAAGACCTAAGCATGGACGTCATTGAGTGGTGGAAGCTGTACGGCGGCAAGTACCCGCGCTACGACGCGTTGTCCTTGACTATTTACCTCAGCGTCGTCGGTGCCCTCCGAGCGAGCCAATTCCGCCGCCAAGCACTGCTTTGTAGACAGGCCAAACCTCCACAAGTGCATATTTAAGGCCGAGATGTGTGTCCGCTCGTGGGCGCAGATGTTACCTCGTGTTGGGGTGTCGCTTCCAGTGGACTACCAATGGAAGCTGCGTTCATTTTGAAACCAGTTTGAGTCGGTTCAAACCCTGCCGAGCCCTACTCACTACTCACATGCTTGCAGCACAAACGAAACGAACGGGAAAAACATGCCGAGCAAATCAACATGTCAACACGATTGAGCAACGTAAAAAGGCTAAACTTTAGAAAACGGCCGCCTACACAACACTTACTTCATCGACAACCCGCTCTTTGGGCCGACACACTTTTGTCGGCCCTTTCGAATACACCAAACGCTATTCCTTCGAATCCTCGCCACAATCGTCGGTACGGACCCATTCTTCCAGCGCCACTACGACGCTACAGGTGTACCTGATACATCTTTCTCAAAGCATTTGCACTAGGAAAACCACGTACTACATCGAAAGCTACAGCCCCATACAGAAGGTGACAGAAGGTGACTGTGGCCACCGTGGCCCTGCGTATGTTCGCATATGGCAGCGCGGCAGACGCCTGGACGAAAACAACCTGCACATAAGTGAGACGAGTTTGATATAGTACATGAAAAGGTAACAATTCCTCACACACATTGCGACACTATGCTACGCGAGTACAAGCAGCATTTATGGGTTTTATTAGGTTTTGCGCGGTGATCATCAAGGGGTTTGACTCCGTGTACCGGTCGTGAACAGCTACTTGCTACTCCTAGTACAACGGCCTCAGCTATCGCTACTCGAAATACGACGCCTACCACAGGCGTCGCAGCCCAGTAACGGAAGCCACAGCATAATGCGCGTTCCCAGACAACAAGGACACGCGCTCTTCAGCCAGAGTCGGTATAACAGCCAACTCCAGCTAGAAGAAGGAGCAGGTTAGATGTAGCTAGCTAATGAACTAACTCTGTTAGATCTCTTTCCAATATCCCATCACCTAAAAAAACATCCAGCTCAAGGCATTAATGATCAATAACGAAGCATGACATCCTTCACGACTGCGGACTTTGTGGAGTTCATGCGCACTCGCCCAAACGGCGAGAAGGTTAAGCGGAATGTCGACGTCTTGACCAAGAAGGGAGCGCTCGCCTACCTCGAGTTTGTCATCACGATCAACAAGTACTTCGAGTGGCACCAGTGCAACCATCAAGACCAGAACAACATGCTGGCATTTTTTGAAGATCTCACGATGGTCTTCCGCGGCGACCACCGTGCCCTCTTTATGGACCACTCTCACCGACAAGCACAGGCAAATGACAAGGTGGTGCACGGGCTCGCGGCGCTCACGTGCTCGAAGCTCCCACTCTGCCCCCGCACGGTTTACGTCGAACGGCTGCGCACGGCCGAGAAGAAGAAGTCACAGTCAGTCGAGATCTTCACCGAGAAAGCTCGGCGCGAGCACTTCATGCTCCGGTACTTACCGGGTTCGGACAACAACGCGGTGTCGCACTCAGAGCGCATCGCCTGGTTCAAGGCCGCGATCACTGTCGACTGGCAAGTGGAGTTTGAGCGCCTGTACGGCGTCAACGAGAGCCTCACGCTCGCGTAAGTCGAACAGATCTTGGTGAAAATGGAGTAACTCGGCACGAAGGAGGCCAACATCCACAACAAGGCCGGACAGCAGCCGCGACGCCCATTGAAGGACAAAGACGCGTCGTTGAAGAAGATGAACAAGTTCCACGATGAAGAGAAGGTGCACACATTCCATAGCAGCAAGCCGACGTGCGCTTTTTGCAAAAAGGACAACAACACCTACGAGAACCACTTATCGGCGCAGTACAACCGCAAGGACAA
Organism: Achlya hypogyna; assembly: GCA_002081595.1. Lineage (NCBI taxonomy): Eukaryota > Oomycota > Saprolegniomycetes > Saprolegniales > Achlyaceae > Achlya > Achlya hypogyna. The sequence continues at coordinate 17,654 of JNBR01001578.1, read as the reverse complement.
GCCGAAGAACGGCGGGGGTGGTGGCAAGAGCTTCCAATGCAGCGAGAAGAAGAAACGACTGACGAAGAGAACCGTGCGCTCATGCGCGAGGTGCATGACGACAACCGTGCCCTGCGCCAACAACTGGCTCCACGAGTGCACAAGCTCGAAGTCGAGCGTCTCACGCGCCTTGGTGTGCTCATTCCCGAGCATTCGCTGCTTGATCTGTTCTATTGTATATATCAGCAACAATATAAAGCAAGCGCAGCACCTCAACGGCCATCGCGTCTATTCGTGCTGGTGTTGCGCGCTGAACAGTAGTAGCTCGTTGGTTGGCAACTGCGAGAAAAACGAAAAACTAGATACTGTAGCTGGTAGTAATCGACGAGCTTGTGCTGTGGACCAAGACTCATTGATTGTCAGCATTAGTGTTGCATAGTCTATAAGGACGTATTGGAACTGCCTTTCCGTGACATTGGGTTTGAGGTATATCTCGAGAACGTCCGGCACCGTGACCTTTGGATTGTCCTTCTCGACGCGAGCAGCTTCAACTTGTTAGGCCTGTTCGGGGCGCATTTTGCGCCAGCGTGTTTTGTCACCTCTTGCAACCACTAGAATTACGCTGGAACAACGCTGGGCATGAGACACTTCTTTGATTGTGCAAGCATATAACGTTGCTTTATGATTGGCCAGAGTTATGCAGTAGAATATAACCATGACTCACATGTATGCATGCACTCTCCATGCTTGCCCGATCCGTCATCGCCACAGAACAGGTACTCGGCGCAAATACACTCGGTACGTAGCCAATCGACGCACCATGACCGATTGACTCCGCCGCTGGTAGATGATGTGCCTGTGGTTGCCAATGCAACCGTAGGAAGTTCGAACGCGGCCAAAAAGAGGCGCAAGGTGTACAACCTCCACTTCGAAGGCCAAAGTCTCAACCACGTCCACAACCAACACTAAGGAAGGCGGCAAGGTCGTGTGGACCTCTGATATGGTCCACGCTCTCTTGGATCTGCGCTGCGAAGACTACTGGGCGTCGTTCGAGCTGCACCGGATGCCCAATTGGCGATATATGGGGGCAAGATTGCTCTTGCGCTCAACAAGTTCGGCACATCGATGCCTTCCACATCGGCCAAGAAAAAGTACGCTTCCTTTAAGCTGGAGTATTCAACCATCCGGATGGATGAGCGTAGCACGGGCAACGCCTGTGTTGTCCAGTATCCCGAATACTGGGGCGCGGCGGTCGTGGCATTTGATGACAAGCACGTACTGGGGCATCACGACTATGCCACAAGAAGATAAGCCCAAGTAGCCGTCGATGGCAGCGGCAGTGGTGATTTTGATGATGATGAAGCCCGTACGGTGACCCGACAACCAGTCGTGAATGCGGAAGTGGAACGAGCCAAACGCCCGAAGAAGCTAGACATTGGTCAAAGTCTCGCCGCGCTCGGCGACGGCCTATACCGTGGCATGAGTGAGATGCCTCTTGTGCGTGGCATCGGCGACGGTGCGCGCAACAAGGGAGCGACGCGCTGCACTCCGCCATCGCGCAGATACAAACTGCAGTAGAGCAAAACACCGCTGTCCAGGGAGAAATTCTTAAATTTTTGAAACGCGAATAGGCGTTGTTGTTTTTGCATGAGATGACAAAGCGAGGCAAGTGGACTTGCGCGTACTAGATTTCACGCCTGCAAACTCCGGCACATACTGGGAATTGTCGACTACTCATTTGTTGTGTGTTTATTAACTTTAGACAAATTCATACAAGTAGTCTTTCATAATATCGTGTGTTCAGACAAATCACTGTCAACAAGGTACTCCTCTGCCTCCAGTGGGGCATCGCCTCCGACGTGCATCCAGTCGCAAGTGGCAGACGGGGTGGAGTCACCCCGATTTCAGACTCTAAAATGCCGTTGTCGAGAACAAGAGTCCCTTCAATCACCCTCCACATGGCTTAGGGCGTCGGCATCTCCAGAGGCTTCTTAAGAATTCTAAACCTATTTTTCCAGAGCCCAAATGCTTGCTCAACGACGATACGTGTGCGCAATTGTAGGATGTTGTACCTGGCTTGTTTGGGATCCATATTCGCCAAACATTGCATGTTGAAAGAGCATGCGATCATTTTGCGACCAGGGGTGCAATGAGTGCAACAAAAACCTCTTCTGATGGTCGACCATAGCCATCATGTTGAACGCCGGAATTTCTTATTGGCAGTACCAGCCTTCGTGTTGGCGACACCTCTTGACCATGACGAGGCAACTGTTAATGGCACCAAATACACCCGGAATGCCCGCGATGACCTCGAACCCAGCGTTTATATGCCCCCATGCCGCCAGCGTTGTAGGTGAAGTTACGATCGCAGAAAGATGGACACGTTGGAGCAAGTGAAGAACTTCTATTCTTGGTCGTACGCTTTGGTCTTGTTTATACCAAAGACGTGGGCCGCGCAGTCGAGACCGTCACATGGGTCAAGTAGTATAGAGTAACGGCCGTCCGATCAACAATGTCGAAGAGTGCCATTGGGGAAAGATCGGGGTGCACGTTCTCCCAGGTTGCGGCAGGACGGGTGGCAATATTCCGCGAGCATCGGATGAAGCGTGTGAACCTCGTGTCCGATGAAGCATCGGCCTTGACCTGCGGCCCGACAAAGGCACCATGGTCCACAAAATCGTTCACGGGTGGTGCGGGATGTGTCTGGCCATCAACGAGCGCGTTCGTGGCAGCAAGGGCGGCGACGGAGCAGACAATGAGGGCCACATGTGATAAGTCGAGCATTCAAAAGTGTCAGACTGGATGGTTCCCTAGTATTCGCCCAATGTCACGGCCCAGCACATCCCCTTGTACCTTTCATGATTACTGTACTCATTACTTTTTTTCAGACCAATCACAGTCGATACCTCAAAATGCTATCCAGACGACCTCTTCCGGGTCCATTTGGGGTACGGTGACCCCAACACGCTCAATACGCGCTGGAAATGATTTTGATTTGCCAGATGCCAAAACACGCTGGCGCAAAATAAGCGCCGATCAGGCGCTTAGCAACCTTGGGTATTAAGGACTGAAGCTTGATTCGAATCATGTCGTGGGTGCAAAGTTGTTTATTTAGCAAATACTTTTATACTATACATAATATTGGAGTATATATACTTTTACATACTTCAGGCGAAATTCCCCTGCCCGTATTTTTTTTTTCGATGATGGAAAACAAGCGCGGCCGAGGCGTCGCAGCCCTCTCCGTCGAACTCTCGCCTCTTCGAGCGCCGCAACGATGTGCCTTAGTCAGGAAACTACTTCCACGTCATTTGTTTCTACTGCACCAGAGTGTACATTAGCACAGACCAAGGGTACAACGTCCACCCGTCTACGGATAAGCGCGTCCCCGAGCCCAATGCAATGAAAAACGTGCTCTCGGCCATGACCGAGAACGTCAAAACGTGCGATTACGCACAGAGCTTTTTCCAGGCCGAAGCTGCAGCCGAGGCAAGTGAGCCCTTTGCGACTTGTTTCAAGAATGTGAAGTAATGCTCGACGAGAGCGATGCTGTGATCGAGACCAGTGATACCGAATACTGCACAATGATTCTATAGCGGCATGCGCATGTTTTTATCAATGCCTCACACGCGAATAGTACTAGAAGATTTGGTGGATATGATACATTCTGGAAGATTACTTTAGGCCGTGTTCGGATGTCGTGCCAGAAACACGATTCAGGGTGATTTAGGGTGATTCATGACCCAGAGTCGACTTGTTCGGTGTGTCGATAAAAAAAGTGGATTCATGACTCTTAATCACGTGATTCAGAATTTATGTCCGGGGGTGTTTTCACGCGTGAATCGAAAGGTGATTCTAGAAAAATAGACGAAGTTGTATTTTATTAAAGATGCACCACATTTATTGGTGTCAAGGCAGCAATGAACGACGACGATGCTACGGCTGTCGTCACGGCGATGGTGGTTATTGGTAGTGCATCCTACTACGCCGGTTACGCGTTGACCGATGGGGAATCTATGCCTGTCACTGCCGTTGGAGCGTTTTGTACGTCCACCAATGAGCTACATGTCGTACCTGGAGATGCAGGAAGCCAACCTAGCATCGGCCCAAGAAGCGACGTTCGTGCCGCTCATTGTGAAAATGCAAATGTGAATTAGATGGTCGAGTCTTGTCACCGGTTTGGTGTCTCTGTCGAGTCTCGAGACTTCAAAGCTACTATCCGGGGTCGTTTGAAACCCGGCAAAAAGGGAGGTTAATATGACCAAGCGATATGATTTATAAACAACCTGGAAAAATCACGCGTTCTTTTCACCAGAGTTTCAGTGACGAAGGCAGCCAGTCGACACCAAGGGATCGAAGGAAAGCACTCAAGGGGGCAGACGGACGGGCGATGCAGGAGAAGAGGACGCGGCGGACGCCGGAACAAGGGGTGCCGCGGCGATTCCGTGCTGCAATCGACGGACCGACCACCATAAGCGGCTCCAGCATGCTCGCTTCATTACGCTTATGTGTCGGAGCAACACACGGAGATCCCAGGACTCGAAGGTTGTCCAATCTTATCTTGATTTTGGTGATCATTTTTCTCCTAGTTCTAGAAACATAAGTGGCGTAGCGAAACATCATCATCGTCCAGGCACCTCCGAGTGTCGAGCTCCCCAAGCAAATATTCGCCGCCGATTTTGAGAGCTGCATGAAGCATCACTGATCCATAAATCGTAAGTGCAAAGCCAAGCGTGTCAAGTTTGCGACCGTGAAAACGTACGAGTTTCCGCGCCCTTTACATTGCCATGACGCACTCGCTCATAAGCACGGCGCGTGTCGAGCGCCGCTCTATCCGCGCACAGCGGCACTGCTCAACTTGCGCAATAAACATACACCTTGAATGCTCCAAAAGTTGTGACCGCCACAAAGCAGCCAACGTAGCTCGTCGAAGCTCTTTGCGTCTGACAAAAAAGACCAGAACAGAAAAACCAGGCATTTATCTGGCATTTCTGTTGCGTCGATCGGGAAGTGCCTTGGTAAACGCCTTGAAACAGTTGCGCCTTCGAAGTCGTCCCAGATCTTAATAACGCGCATCATCATAGCCATTCGCCGCTCTGGGACTGTTGAAACTTTATGTTCTGTAAACCACGCTGTGTGTAGCCAAACTTTTAGAGGGCCCATCACTCCAACATCCAGAGGCTGGTAGGTCCTGTCGAGTTTTTCAAAGTGGGCAAAATCGCTGCAGAGGTCAGTGGAGGTGGTTTCGATTGATTGGGGTGAGATATGACACTTGATGTTGTCCGCAAGGAGAACAGAGGGGCTATCAGGGTCCAACCGAGGTTTTAATACCTCTATGTTGTTCATCTCCTAGACCGTAGCATCCATCTAGGCATCTTCTTGCACACAATAATGATACCCGGGTGGATATGTTGGAACCTCGTGCTTGTCCATAAGACCCGGCTTCCCATGAACTGTAAAAGGCACATGGTACAACGCGCTTTGCGACATAAACTTAAACTTTGCGACGAGCTCGAGAATGGTCGAGACTAGAATGAGCGCGGAGGTGACAACAAACGTTGCGAGCAAATAGGACGGAATCTCGAGACTGCCATGCTGGTGGCGCTGGAGCTGGCGCTTGGGCGCGGCGGCCACCACGGCTGTCGCGTGCTGGCTCGCAAGTGCCATCTCTATGCACAATGCTGCAGGTGGGCAATGCTTGCAAGGCGACGATCGCGCAGAAAAATGATCCCAAAATGCAGAGGCCGACGCTTTCGCTGGGTTTCTGCACAATAAGCATGGAAAACAAGATAGAATATTTTGGCAAAGTTTTGAATCATGATATTGTACAATATGTCTAAAGGTTACAAGTAAATTGTTACTTTGTATTACCTCCCAGAATGATTTGCACTTTTGCGAATTTTGCTTGGATTATGAATATTTTTTGGAAAATCGCACTTCTGATTTGAGCATTCGAATGATTCTTGGCCAATAAATGCAGTGTGTGCGCTTGATTCGCTCGAAAAAGTGCCATTTGCGCGTCAGAAAAACTTATCTGTCAAGCAATCCACATTCAAAACGCAAATCAGGACCCAATCAACTTTTTGACGTGAAACAGCTCTAGCCTATAGTTAAACATGAGTTCAATAGGATGACCATTCACTTCGCCATTTTCTCATGGCGAAGAAGGGCAAAAACCTCTCAGACAGCGACAAGGTTGTCATCTGCTCGAGGCTCCTGGCACGCTCCAGTGCCGGAAGGTACCCGCACGGTGCGCTCGCACAGGTGGCAGCAGACTTCGGCCGCCTGCCGACGACAGTGTCGAAACTCTGGCGCGCCTACAAGCAAGGGCTCAACGACGGCAACCCACTCGAGGCCATCAATAGCCAGATCAAGAGCAAGCCGGGTCCTAAGAGCATGCCCTTTACGGACTTCCACGCAAAGGTTAGCCAAGGGATTCGTGGCCAATTCTCATTCCAACTCCGTAGATCAAGGCAGTAAATTTCCGGTTCCGCAAGAACCCGCGCATCCTTGCAAAAAAACAAATCCAAGTCGTCGGTGAGCAGCGCCCGCCGTGCTGGTAAGTTTAAGGGTACATCCAACACTATCAAGCCAATATTGACGCCGGTGCACCAAGCCGCCCGGCTCAAGATTGTACTTGACCACATCGAACGATCTAACTCCTGTGCTGCGTACCAGAGCAAGTCCTTTCTCCACCAGGTTCATGTTGATGAAAAATGGTTTTATCTAACCAAGTTTAACCATCGAATTTACCTCGATCCTGGGGAAGTTGGGCCTACTCGGCAAGATATTCATTCCAAAGGTTAGTTTTCTCGCTGTGGTGGCTGAGCCTCGCAAAAATGAAAAGACTGGGGATAATTCTGATGGAAAGATTGGTCTGTGGCGATGAGCAAGGTTATCCCTGCTATAAACGTAATCACCGAGCTGTGTGAAAAGTTGAGCTATCTGGTTGTGCCCGAAGTTGATACAGAAACTAATATCTTACGCCACTTGCTTTATCTTGGAATTTGGATACTCCCTCCAAAAGTGCAAAACATTCTGGGATGGAGGTAGTACATATCGTATAGTTCTGTACGAAAAGAGTTCAAGATTTGTGAAACAAAATGTGCATTATTGCTTTTTTGTGTAAATCTACACGCGTGGAATTGACTTTTGGAACGCTGCACGGATGCACTCAGGCGTAATGTTCTCCGAAGCTTCAATGACACGCAGAATTGTAGCCATGCCCTTGTCTTTAGCTGTCACGGAGACGTTTGTGTCTTTCATCCACAGGCAGCGTAGCTTAGCCTTAAAAGGCCCCAAGACCACGACGTCAAGGGGTTGGCACACTGACGTGCAGTTAGCCGGTAACGCTACTAGCTCGGATTCGAGCTGATTCCACGTGTATTCGTAGCTTTGAGTGGAAATGTGAGCCTTGAAGTTGTTCATAAGAAGGACGGACGGAGATCATATTAATTCAAATATTAGCAAGGCAATGGGAGTACTCAATGATCGTCCTCAAATGCAGGTCTCATCCCCGCAAGTCCATCCACGCCTTCCTTTGGACAATATATGCGTGCTCTGGAGGATAGGAGCTTAATTCCTTTTCGTCGATGGACCGCCAACAGGGCCTTTAAGGATATACATTATTGGCAATTTTCACCTAATTGATGCGTTATGCCAATGAAAAGATGTACCATTGCTGCGAGCAGCAGAAACCGCAGTATGCCGCATGAGTGCTTCTCGGAGGCCTCGATTGCAGCGTATATCCCTCTTTCTGTGAAGGTGTAGCCGGGCGGGGTATCAAAAATGGCCCCCGTCTCGTCGGCGTTGAGGATGGAGTCGTCTGGTACGTCAGAAAAGCACGGCCAGTAATTTGCCGCAAATGCGACTTTTTTCGCGTCCAGGTCTGCATGAAAAATTGAAAAAGCTGCATTGCGGTGGCTTTTTTGTGAAAAGCCGTGGCGCATGTAAAGTTTCACAACAACAGCTCAAAAGACTCATGTAAAGTACAATACATAATTCTTATGCTTACTTCGGAGAAAGGGATGATTGAGGGTCTTCACGCGCCATTTATGCGGTGTCGCGTGAGGGTCAGCATCAATAAGCGTAATTTCGGCTCGATTTTAATCCAAAAATGAATGGTGGACTGCGGAATTGACATGTCATCGCTCAGAGCGCTAGGTTTTGATGTCTTGGACAGTGAAAATCAATCGGGACTTCGCTGCTTGTCCCTGCTTTTTAGGCGCTGCGCGTGAGATTTTTTATACCAAAGTCATTACAAGCCTGGCTTGATGTCGCGCGTCGGCCGCTCATTTTTGGCGCCAATAATGCGTCATTTCCACTCCACACGTAGCCAATAGTTGTTTATTACGTGGCAAAATATGCTGGCATTTCCTTTACAATGTTATACGGGTGGTGGCCTTGCTGGCACTTGTACTTGGAGACATGAGAATATATGTGCCACGGGCACTCAATTACCTCCGACACTGTACGACAAACCGTCCGGCCCAACAGTAAGCACTGCAGTTAGTAGGTCGGAGTAATACACAGAAGTTTCATCGCCATTTAAAATGTTTTGACGGACAAAATCGTCTTATCTAAGCAAAATTGATATGAAATAACTAGAATAGACATAATTTGTACAAATCCGTAAGAAATAGTTAGCTTGAATGTGCTCTAGCCGGTATTGATGTAGCCATGACACGCCGGGCACCCGTTTAGCGAACCCGTGTCGATGTGCGAAAAGTACATTCTCGGTCTTGGCGAATTTGGTTGCGCTTGCATTTACTTTTGATAAGTACCTCTGCAAAAGAAATTGTTGGTCGCGTATGAAGTCGTGCGTGGCGCGGCGTTTAGCAAGTAACGTTGGGCGCCAAGGTTTTCGGTGAGATCGTGGGTTTCTCAGTGGTGCCTCATCATCGTCCCATTCAATATCATGGATTTCCTCTTCTGCGATGAATTTATCAATACAAGACGATGAGCTCATTGCAACTTTGTCTCGTGCGGCGTACCTTTTAAGGAGTAGCCAGGCATTCGAGCAACACTGGTGTGCTACACTAATGCAGATTGCGCAGATGAGGCTAGTGGTGGCGCCGCCAGGACAGTGTCGAAAGCGACAGCTGCGCGCTACAATAACTTATTAGTTAGATAGAGTAATCACTGTGCGGGATTCAAGAATGCCTTATCAGTGCAGGCTCTATTTTTTCCAATTAAAATATTTGGCCACGGCATATTCCTATTTAATTGGCATAAAGGTTCTGTTCAGCTATTGGTAGAAAAACATTCGAGCCAGTGTGCGTCATTGTGTCTCAAAATCAATTAAAATAATTGATTTCGAGACACAATGACGCACACTGGTCGTTATCAGTTGGGGAAAATGACGGAACAGGGGTGATTCAGAAAACCTGTGTCAAAACTGGCGACCAAATGTCAAAACAGGGTAAATCAAGTGAGTAATGCAAACTTTTTCACGGCCACCCTGTTTTGTCAAAAAAAGATAGTATAGTGTAACTTACACCATAATGGGAAACGTGAGTCGAACCCCGACTAGTGCACGCAATAATCCAATATTTCGAACCCGCATCTGATGCGTCAAGATGACATCATGGAGCTGCTTCCATGATATAGCAAGCATTAAGCTTACTGATATATTATTGAGATAATTGTGCATCAATGCGTAGTCTGTCAAGTAGATCACCGAGGCTCCAATTCAAATTAACGTATCGCGGCTTCAACGCTACTCAATGTCGATCACACAACACTCTCCAATTGCTGTTCTGTACAATTGGAATTGCTCTGTGAAGCCGCTCAAAAGACTGAGAGTGATACGATTGTTGGCTCATGTGGGCAAAAACTATGACTCAATTTTGTCTACAGCGACAACTCATGTTTACCACTGACGGTGGCTCAGGTGGGCCACCAACGATGACTCGAGGGTACCTAGCGGTGACATCGTGATTCTAGTATGAGTAGTTCAACGTGACAAGCCGAAATTGCTGAATGGTGCTGGGCGTAATAGTGCTGGTGGTCCTATAACTGCGTAAGTTAGCATATGCATCACGTCATAATAGACTTAAATCTATCATATTTCATCAGCACAAAAGAAAAACTTTGAATATAAGAGCAGGTATATAAGATGGTCAAAGTCCGTACGATCGTACCGCTACGCAGGCAGCTCTCGATGTACCGACGCCACATGGGCGTTATCTTGTCAGTGATTGAATCGACTGAAGAGTAAGGCTGGCGCACGAACTTAATGGCATGTCCACGCCACAATTGTGGCTGTTGACCTGCCTCAAATAATGGCGTTGGACATCCCATGTCTTCGCTAGAGTCCCGCGTTCTTCTTCGGTGATGAGATACTTGGGCAGAAATGAATGCCACTGCGTGCGCGACTTGAAGTAGCCCTTTCCATCGTAGGCAATTATGCGTCTTTCCTTTATGTCGACGATGATCAGCGCCCAGTGTTCGTTTGTACGGTAGAAGCATATAGTGGTAGTTTGGTATACTGCGGCGCTTCGAGTTGCCCGACGTGGGTAGGATTTTGTGGTTCTCAGCCACTTTCCATGCTATACAAGGGACCCGATGGAACATTCTGTCACCATACAACTTTCTTGCATGATTTACTTGAAGAGAGAACCATGCCTCGACCACCTAATGGGTGCGGTTTTAAATGCATGCCACTAACATAGGTGTACCTCGTCATCGATCCAAGTGCCAGGAGTGAGGCAGCGAAGCCGTTCTGGAGTCATATCAATACCATCTACGTCGTTTATTACATTGATCGTTGTCACTTGAAAGAGAGGTATACCAATCACTGTATTGACATTGTTGATGAAGCTTTCCTGGTGCTTGGTATCGTGAACAACTTGAGCTAGATAACAGATCAACCACCGGTGAATACAGTGATCAACGTACCACTGATAATTCGTTGTTGAGCTTCCTCTAATTCTGCTCTGAGAGCCTTCACCGTGACCTCCAGGGCCATCTTCTCAGCTTGGAGGGCTTCCTTATCCTTTTTTAGTCGTTGACCTTCAACAGCGAGGTCTTGCGTAATACCCTCTAGCTCGGCGATATGTTGGGGCGCCGTCGAATAGCGCACTTGTTCTGGGGTGCGGTTGTGATGGCCTGCCTCGCTGACGATATGGACATGCCCCGACTCGATATGTACACGTAAAGCCGAACTGGGTAGAGCTGTGCCTTCCTTCCTGGTCTCGATGTACCGTACAAGCAAATTACACGACGGCAACCGTTGCTAATTCCACCCTTGAAAAAAGGATTAGCCATCAGTGGACTTGTAACGGCGCTCGGTCATCTTGAATGCATCCAGATCATCAAATACATCGCCAGAGCACGCCACAAAGGCTCGAGATGTGACGGAGACGTCCATCGGAAAATGACAATGAAAGTCGCCCAAAAGCATAGACAACACGAGCCATTCAAGAAATAGGGTCGTATACAGATTGGTCGACATTTGCATTCCCGCGCGAATGAAATAACTCCACGTGTCATTTAAATCCCAAAACATTCCAATAAATTAAAAAGTAAAATTTATGTAGCCAAACGGCTAGGTTAAAGATTAAATATTGATGGCACAGTGGAGCCAAAATATTTACTTGACATTTGTATGCTGGCACAATTGTGCCACTTTGATTCTTGTACTCAATAATATGATGAATATTTTAAATGTAAAACTGGACGAGTAATTAGCCCGATACGCCCAAGTGCAATGTAAATACTACGGCAGCGCTGAGCCAAACCGTCCCCTTGCCTTTAGTATAGTGGCGCAAATGTGCCACTAAAACGGTAATTTAAATGAGTTGGCGAGCACAGGGGTGGGAATTTCATTCTTTGCCCCTTCGCATTAATCAATTTACTTTACCACGTCAACATGAGTCTCTATGTCCAGGAGCACTTCGCCACGAGGATGGATGCAGTTCGCGCCGTCCACGACCACGCCCTTGCCTAGGGCAAACGCGCAGTCCTCGACAGCAATCGCAGTGGCGGGTATAACTTTGTCACGAAGCGCCCCAGCTCGACATGCTGCTCTTTTACAGTCAAGATCGCCAAGCTCCCAGGCCCGAACCGGGAGGGTTATTCTGTATCGAATTTTGTCAACGAACACATCGGCTGCACCGGTGTAGCGAAGCCCACTCTGAATCAAGTCCAGAATAACAAAACTGTACGAGCTGCTTTACTTTGCAACACACGCGTTTCTGCATGCAACGTTATCAACATGGTCGCGGGCATTGATGGCATTATCGTGCATGATGTACCGGGCGAAGGAGCGCTGTCTGCAGAACGCTGGAGGCTCGTACGACGATGGATTTGCGCTTATTGCATCGCTGCTTCACCGCTACGACGAGATCAACAACACTGCGTCTTTTTGAAAACAAACGACGACAACATCTTTTGGGGAGCCATGATTTGTAATCCAATTGCCGTGTGAAACCAAGCATGCATGCAGAAAGTCCTCGGTATTGATGGTACCCACATGAAGCACCGACTTTACAACGGCGTCATTCTCGCTCTCGTCGGGCGTGACGGCAACAATCAGAACATCGTCCTTACAGTTGGGGTCGTTCCATCAGAGACAGCTGAAGGATACAACTGGTTCCTCGATAGATGCCGCGCAAATGGCCTCCAGGTCGACGACATTCTCATCTCTTGTGACCGCTGTACGGCAATCTTTGCGTCCACCCTCGCCGATTTAAATAGTATCCACTTCATTCGCCATGCCATACAGAATGTCAAGACAGAGTGCTCCTCATCATTCGGTATTGAGCTTCAACGCCTTGTGTGGGAGGCGCAGTCCTGCCAGAACGAGGGTGCACTTCGCAGCACCATGACTATCCTTCGCAATGTTCTTCCCCGGGCCGCCAACTACCTCGAAGCGATAGAACCAGCGACGAGGGTCCTCTTCCCGCATCTTCACAGCACACCCTTGTACGGATGGCGAACGACGAACATTGTCGAGTCAACCAACAGTGCTTCAATACCTACGCGTGAAATGGATCCATTCCATTTTCTCGTGTATCGTATGGCTGCGATGATGTCGCCGGCTTGTGTGAACGCAGGGCTGAGGCTTGCTTGTGGCAGCGCAAAGGCCATATCATCACACCATATGCGACAACGTTGCTTACGGCTCAGCATAAGCAAGCGCCACTGTGCAGTGTCCTCGAGAGCTCATCGACCCGACTGTACATCAATGACACCAGTGCTCCGGTAACCGCGAAACGGCGAGTTGACCTAGCTTTTCGAACATACACTTGCGGCTACAAGGTTTAGATGGAGGTACTATGCCGCCACATTGTTCGTGCACTAATGGCAAAATGCGCGATGGTCGACATCCATGATTACTTTGCTGCCGAGTACAAGATCGATGTGATCAACAAAACCTGGGACAACTTAAACTGTATTGAGATTCCGCTAGAAGAACTGGAGCTCACGGACAACGATTTGGTACCATCACATTAAATCAAGAGGGGCCGACCGAGAAAAGTGCGTCGGCGCAACCGCGGAGAGGATGGACCGCTTGGCCTAACGCGATGCCCACTTTGCCGCGTCAAAAGACACAACAGATGAACTTGCCCCCTTCAGAAGGAGGCGTTAGTTTGTTTAAGCGTAAAAAGCTCTAATGCGAAATTCCTACAATACAAAAGATGCTAGTATCTTCCACTTTAGTTCGCATTAAACCATAAAACAGCTTAGCCGACATTCTCAAAAGGGGGTGGGTAATGGAGAATCATTCGGGCAAAAAGGATATAACTTTCTGCGGGCTCTGATATCCTGAGCTTTGCCAGCTGGGTGTCATTTCTACATAAAATTATCAAAGTCTATTTACGATAACGGGATAAAATGTTAAGTTCCCGCCATTTTTAGGCCAATCAGATTCAAACCTAAAATCGGCCACTACAATATCCTGCAGCCTCAGGACGATCGATCAACCCCGTATCGTGACAACGGAGAACATGTCTCGGAACTATTAAAATGAACACGTTTTAACTTATCCGTGGACGATATTTAATTCAGTTGCAACCACATATATGCGCGGGAAAATTGGCGTCCTTTTAGGCATTTCCCAAAACCGGAACACTTTTACTTCGGTGTCCTATGTGGCACAGCCTTGCTACTCGCAACCCCCGCCCACGGGGTCGACTATCTGAGCAAGATCGCCTAGACATCCTGCGCGAACTGGCCCAGCCCCAGCGACACTCAAGTATTGCCATTGCATCTAAATATGGCGTCCAGGAGTCGGCGGTCCGCAAGCTGGACCTAAGGCGTGACGAGATCCTCGAGCGGACCTAGGGCAAGTCGCTCATATACCTCTCGAGCCCGTACCGCCCGACTGAGCCTAAGTACCCGGCCGTCGAGCATGACCTCTGCACTTGGATCGAGACCCTGCGCCGCGCCCGTACAACCGTCGCGCCTCTACTCGCCCTTGTCAAGGTAAGCCAAATCGCGACAAAGTACAACATCCCCAGCGACTACTTCATTGACAACTGGAGCTGGCTGCGGCACTTTCGCTGTCGCAACCACATCAGTGCCGCGCTCCTCCACGGTGAGGCAGGAGCAATAAACAAGGAGGACCCGGTGATTTTGGCCGCGATCTCGGTCTTTGCGCAGTTCGTTGGAACGTACAAGGCCGAGAATGTTTTCAACATGGACGAGAGTGGCCTCTTTTACAAGGTCCTCCTGCGCTACACGAAACTTGCGCCGTTCGAGGAGCCCAAGGACGTCCGCGGCCACAAGATTCCCAAGGACCGCGTCATTTGCGCGAGCGCGGACAGTTCCATCAGGATTTCCATCACAATGATTGACAAAGTGTGAAAGCCTGCGTGCGTGAAAGGCAAGGGGTGGCCACTTCCCTACTTTCAGCAATGCAAGGCCTGGATGGACCAGGAGGTCTTTGACGTCTGGCTCAAAGACGTTTTTCTGAAGAATGTGCGCCAGCACACCAAGGCGAACGTGCAGCGGATCCTAGACAATGCTCCTGGGCACCTGCAGGAGATCGAGCACGAGAGTGTGAGCGTCAAGTTTTCACCAACTTCTCCCTGCTCGAGCTCAACTCCATCTGGAACCACGTCAAAGGCCACACATCTCGAATCATTTGAACTCAAACCCAAAGACTTCGTCCCATGTGATAGCAACTGCAGATATTGAACTACTGCAGCAGTGTATAACTATGTTATGTCCATGATGTCGTGATTCCCACAATACGAAAAGACACACCAATCTACCAATGCAGCGTGTCATTTCAAAATACACACAGTAGCTAGTATGAGTGCAACCAAGTCAATCAACCGTCCAGAAAATGATTATTTACTGTGTATTTTAGTCAAAGACGTATGAGTTGTCCAACCCGTGGTCCACATTTTACTCGTAAAAGACCTCGCTATCGCGAAGCAAAGTCTCGAGGCGCTTCTTGCGCTTCTGGCGGTCGTTGGCCTGCGCCACTACCCGGGCGCGCTTTCGACGGGTGCCGATCTCCATCAAACGGTTCTCGTACTGGTAGTACACGTCCGCGTCATCCGCGCGCAGTTGCAAAAATCGAACGTGCACGTTGGTGAGGGCCACGGCGCACTGGAGAAAGACGCCATAATTCTCCCGTTTCCACTTGTAGACAGACGAGGTCACTGTCCAGAGGCTCTTCATGCGCCCAAAAATTCTCGACGATGATCCGGTTGCTCGCAATGGCGCGGTTGGTGTCCATTTGTTCGATCGTGAGCATGTTGGAGGAGCCCGTGGGCGGCTGCTTGAACGGCGTGATGGCACGGAGGTCGCGCGCGAGACCTAGGCCTTGTCCGCCAGCAGCGCCCAATAGTTCGAGTGCTCGTTGCAAAGTGGCCCGTCGTCGGGGACGTGCTGCTCGTTCGTCAACTTGGCCAACTGCATCCGGTGGAACTCGAGGTTATCCTCGCACATGATTGTGCGTCGCTCCGGGCCTCGCGGTCGAGACGTTGATCGTGAGCCCGTTCGGCAGCACGGACAACTCGGCCTTCATCCCGTACAGCGAGTACTTTTTGCTGTAGTGGGGGTAGAAAAATAAGGCCGCAAACCTAACCCCCAACCTGACCTCACTTATATTATCATTGGAAAGAAATATTGAACTGTGCAGTTGCTCTCAATAATTGGTTAACATACTCCAACATCTGATCACTTTTAATGTTAGAACTTCTAATAACAAAGAAGTTCAAGCTGGACCAAATTAGCCAATGAGAACACAGGAATTGCCTGTCCCCGGCGGCCTTATTTTTTCTGCCCCACTGTAGTAGCGCATCTGCTCGACGTAGCCGGCGGCCGGGGCTTGCGTCTGTTGGAAAGTTACATCGACGGCATACCGGGCACACGGGTAGTTTTGAAACTTGTTGCCACTAGTTACAAGACGAAGCATGGTCCACTTCTCGGCTTGCGACGTGATGACATGACAACGAGGTGGGGGCGGAGCATGGAGAGAAGTGCCGTAATCCGCTTGGAGAATGACGACGATTTCTGCTTGAAAACGGCGGCCACAAGATCCCACGACCCGCAGTGCTTAAGCGGTGCCAATGACATAAAAACGTGCCCCGAGCCGACACGGGGCTCTTGCGCCCAGAGCCACTGTTCCAATTGCGTTGCACAAACGGCTGTACATCGCTCCAAATACGCTGAAACTCGGACGGCGAAAAATTAGTTCAATCGCGAATCATCGATCGGGGACGCGTGCGTCAAGAAAGGCGTCGTAGATTGGAGCCGGCATCGAAGTGGTGTCATCGTGGTTGGGGCGATCGGTGGGGTAGCGGGCGCGCTCGTTCTCGCGACGTTGGAAAAGGCGATTGAGGTCGAGGCCGACGTTGATGACTTGAGGCGTCAGGCCGCGAGGTACGGCTGATGCCGCTGGTGTGGTTGCGGGTGCAGCTTGTGGGCCATGAGATGGGTTTGGGGTTGCGTCGGTGGATGGAGCTGGGGCAGAGACTGTAGCTGGGCGGATGCGTGGAGGGCGAGCCGTGGTCGAATGTAAATGGAAAGTGCCCTCCAATACTTAAGTGTGCAAGTACTTCCGACTGTGTTCAGAAGAATTCGAGTGCATTCGCTATTATCAGAATTCTCGTTGTCGGCGCGAGGCACTACCGTGCCCGACAGATTAGAGCGCCTGTGGTACTTGCATCCACTTGTACCATTATGCACAATCACTGCGCCCCACCTCCTTGGCTATAAAGTCTTAAGATGAGTGGATATAAGAATATATCGCCCATAATAATATTCAAGCCGCAAGACATTGTTTAGAGGTTTAGGGGTTTAGGGTTTGTGTTGAGGGCAAGAGGGGGTGGAGCATTTGGTTGGCCCGAGCATGGCGTAGGAGACACCATTCAATGCAATATACTAGATTAATACTTCCTAATTTTGCAAGATGCCAACTCCAGCCCCATACCCCTCATGCCCACGAATGACGTACACAATACGTCGTAAAACCGAGACATTAGACGCCGTTAAGGCAACTTCTGTCGAGGAAGTGAGCGGGGAAACAGGTATTCCCCTTTTAACAATAAAGGGATGGATTAAAGCCGAAGAAAATATTCGCAGCGCCAATGTTCCATGGACACGGCGCCGCCTCGATGGTGGTGGACGACGCAAAAATCTTCCTTTTGCTAGCGTAATTTATTTTGAATTTTACATATTTATTTGGATTTAATTTGTTTGATTAGGGTCTACAC
>JNBR01001577.1:0-21383 GCA_002081595.1 Achlya hypogyna | reverse complement strand
ACTGCCATGACTCCCCGAGAAAGCGCCAATTCAAACGGTCACACGGCAACGGTCGCTGCCTTGGACGCTGCATTGCAGCTTGTCGAAGCTGTTGCAAGTGGCGACGTCTTCGGTGTCCGCAACCTTCTTGCACACGGCGCGAGCGCCAACACTGTCAACACGGTACATTCGACCGAGGGCCCCCGTGCCACCGTTGTCCGTAGGACGGCCGAGCCCCTCTACACATTAGCGTGTGTGCCTCTTCCGGCTTCTTCGGGCATTCCAGTTGGCGCAAGTCCAACCAGGTGCGGTTCAATGCCTTAACGACGGTGGAGGCGCCGTGACGCCGATTGTTGATGAGTTGCTGCAGTCGCTGATACAATTGGTGCCGTAGGAGTCAGCCGATATCGTCCAATTTCTTCTCGACGCAGGCGCCGACGTCAACAGGCGGGAAAAGGTTCTCGTTGCTTCTGGTGCAACACTGTTCATTGCGCTTAGGACGGTGTGACACCATTAGCCCTCGCTGCCTGTCTCGGCCGCGACGACGCCGTCGCGCTGCTTCTCGCCGCCGGTGCCGACGTTAGCTGCGTCGACAGCGTAAGCCACCTTGACGTGGCGTGCTCATACTTACTCTGTGGTCATAGGACGGTAACACTGCGCTACACAACGCGGCGAAGCAAGGGCACCAGAATGTCGTTCGTCAACTCTTGATGGCCGGTGCTTCCATGGTGGAGCGTAACAAGGTGCAGCGGCGGTGTCACTGACTGATCGAAACGCTCGTTTGCAGTTGGAACAGACGCCACGCGACGTGGCCGCTGCAAGTGGTCACGACGGCATTGCTAGAGTCTTGGATCCTTCCAGCGTCTTTGAGGCTGTGTCGGCTGGAGACGTCACTCGCGTCAGGGAGCTTTTGGCCCAAGGCGCCGATCCCAACGTGACGAACGACATAGTTGACTGCGCACTCGAGAGTTCTTACGATGGCGTAGGCCGGCGAGACACCGCTGCACGTGGCGGTGCGATGCGGCCAGCGATCGCTGCTGAGGCTGCTCTTGGGTGTTCGCGGTGTCAATACCCGTGCGCGGAACAAGGTGCTTGCCTTGGCCTCCGCACGGGCTCACACGTAGGTACAGGCAGGTGACACCCCACTCGTTACCGCCATCAAGCAAGGCCACCATCTCTTTGCCCAGCAGATCTACGCGGCATCAACGCAGCCTCTGCGGGAGGTACGAAGCACCTGTCATCGCCAACCAACGCCCATGCAACGGCAGGTGGCAGCCAGCGACATTGTCATTGACCCATCGACGGTGCTGGGAAGAGGCGGCTTTGGTGCCGTGTACAAGGGTGTCTTTGACAACCAACCGGTGGCGGTCAAGACGGCCCTCAATGCCGCCGGCGCAGGCGCCATCCAATATGAAATGGAGGCGATGCAACTGTGGGCGACGGGGGTGTTTCCACGGAGCTAATGGGAAACATGTAGATGCAAGTCACCGTACGTGGTGCAGCTCTTGGCCGTCTTGGGCCAGCACACAACCAAGCCGCAGCTCGTGCTTGAGTTTATGGACGGCGGCGACCTGCGCGGCTATCTCGACAAGAAACGCGATGGTCAGTCTGTCGCGGCAGAGTACACCGCTCTCGAGGTAGCGTGGGTCATTGCCAACGCACTCGCAGACATGCGCCGAAACAACCTGCTCCACCGCGATCTGAAGAGTCCAAACGTGCTGCTGTCGTCGACCACCTACATCAAAGTGGCTGATCTCGGGCTCACGCGGGAGTATGCGAGCCAGATGACGCAGGGCGCGGGTACACTGTTGTGGACGGCACCCGAAGTGCTGGCAGAAGATGGCAGCTACAACTATGCCGCCATGTACTCGTTTGGCGTCATCCTCACGGAGCTCTGCACGCTGCAGGTGCCGTACGCGGGTCAGCCACTGTCGCAGTTGGCTATCTTGAACAGAGTATGCATGGGAACTTTGCGGCC
The DNA here is from genome assembly GCA_002081595.1 of Achlya hypogyna. NCBI lineage: Eukaryota > Oomycota > Saprolegniomycetes > Saprolegniales > Achlyaceae > Achlya > Achlya hypogyna. The sequence continues at coordinate 19,426 of JNBR01001577.1, read as the reverse complement.
GGATGTCGACGACGCAAGTCCCGCGTGGCTGCGTCAGCTTGCGACCGAGTGCATGGTGCACGATCCTTCGAAGCGCCCAAGCGTCTTTGAGGTGTTGGATCGTCTTGATCGGCTACGTTGTCTCGAAGGAACTCTCGTTCGCACGACCATGACATGTTCAACGTGCCAAACGACGCTTTCGATGGTAGCTACGATGTGCTCCAAGTGCCGGAAGCCAACGCCACCCGCCGCCACGAAGCTTGCCGATCTCTTCGACCGCGTCACCGAGGCCACAAAGCGAGGGATAAAAGTCAAGATGACGCTGCCGTGTGGAGTCTGCAACGAAACCAACTCCATCGTAGCCACCGAGTGCGGCGAATGCGGCGACGAACTACCTGGCGACGGCCAGAAGCTGCAACTGCTTGTCAAGATTGTTGAGCGGGCGATGGCAGCAGCCGTCGCTGCCTAAAAAAAAGGCGGTGCCTCACAACGCCTCGTAAATCAGCTCCACAGTGTCTTTGGGCTGCACGAGGTTGCATATGACTCGGTTTCGGCTACAGGAAAGGGGGGCTACGTGCCGGAAGAGTACATTGGTTGCACCTCGTCCGTATTTTGGCGTGTTTGCGTGCTTCATCAGTACGTGTGCAGCCATTGAACTCAAACACATGGCCACCTGTCCATTTGGCCATGTATTTGATGTAACCCCCTGAAGCACTCATGAAGCCTCATTCCGTGTTAAGCTCTTGTTCAATTGCTTAGGTGGCAGCACGGGCCGTGGTCGTACGAGGAGATCGTAATGCGATACCGCGACAAGATGCAGACGGTGAACCTGTGCAGGTCGAGCACTCGTTCTATGTGGATGATTGCCAACGAGCTTGCAGTGCCCGATTCCCATTCAGTCAAAAGCTCTCAAATATGCAGAGAGCTCTTTACTTCTTTAACAAAGGAGAGGCTCTGGGGCACTGCGTCGAAGTGGTTTGCAGTCACGCTAGCGTCAATAGTCTGCGGCTACCTGCGGTTGAGATATATCGGAGCTGCAGTCGAATAAGGCGTTGGGCACCGTACACATGCCATGGTGGATGCTGACAATGGACACCGAGAATGCGATGGCGATCGAGTCGCAGGAGAGTCGATTTGCCCTTGGACGTTTTGTAGGGTTGTCCGCAATACGCTCAGCTACAAAATCACGAAAAGTTGGGTCGTAGCCGGTCTGTCATTGCCAACTACATTCAAGACCCCGAGACCTATGGTACGCGCTACTCCTCCGGCCGTCCGAGGATCCTAACGCCGCGAGACGAACGTCGTCTATTTCGTGCTGCCCAGCCCGGCGACCGAAGCGCTGCGAAACTAAAAGCCAAGCTCGGCCTCAACGTTTCCAAGCGCAAAGTTCAACGCACCCTCAGCGGCTCCGCTATATTGAACTACCAGAAAATGAACAAGGCGCCTCAACTCAAGCCACACCACATTGACGCGGGCATAGCTTTCGCGGAACAGTACAGGCGTACTAGTGATGACGTTTGGGCCCGAACTTTCTTTTCTGACGAGAAAATGTGGAACCTTGACGGGCCCGACGGTCTGAAGTACTATTGGTACTGCTTTCGAAACGATCCTCAAGTTGCTTTTAGTCGCCAGCAAGGTGGCGGGTCGCTCATGGTGTGGGGCGCGTTTTTTGCCGGCGGCAAATCCAACTGACTCGAGCAGTGCGGAAGGATTTCCCAGGTTGTGACGACTGGGCCCAACTGGCGAAGGCGGTGGCGGTGTGCCGGTCACTGGAGCAGCGGTTAGTGCTCGAACCATCACACATGGAAACTCAACCTGACCCCGAACCGAGTGCCACCCCACGGCGCGGATCGAGACCGAGGATCAGGCAATCATCGAAGGGGTCGCCGAGTTCTTCCAACAAGGACCTGCACCTCCGTCACCGACGTCATCATCAGTGAAGGAACCTGCCGGCGGACAAATGGTGACTACTTTTGCACTGGAAACCATCTCGCTCCTAAGGACGTCCTGATCCAAATGCGAGCTGATAGCCAAGCCTCTCAGAACGCAATGATAGCTTTGCTCACCAAGCAGCAAGCTGACACACCTGCGACGCCGCCACCAATGACCCCAGTCGCTCCAGCACCTAAGACATCAATGCGTATGGCTGAGCTCGGGGTAGCGCCTGTGCGACTGGATAGGATTCCCAAGTTTCGGACTCGGACCGCGACTGGAGCCATAACCCATATCGGGAACGTCTAGGCCCGCGCCGACATGCTGGGCAGCCAGCCTGGCCAGTGCTTCACAACGTTTGTGGACTCCCTGGAGGCCGTGGAAATGAACTGGGTAAACAATATCGTGGCAGCAGAAGGATGGGACCCCACGCGCATCACCACCGAGCAGTGGAACGACGTGGTGGAATGCTTCTACGACCGATATGTTGGCAACCGTTCTGCACGACGACGGCTCTTTGACGGTGTCACTCAGCTCCAAAGTGACAAAGCTGGATTTGAGAGGGCCGACGACTATCTGGCGAGGCTCGCAATGTACGCCCGCGTGGCTGGACGCGACCAGTACGACCAGGATCTCATCGCCAAAGCCCTCGAAGGCATCAAGGACCCTGGGCTCGCCGTGGTGGCGCTGCATCACGCCAAGATGACCTCATGGAACGCTTTTCGCAAGGAAGTGGTGCAGGACGCGGCCAAGATCAGGGCCGGCATCGTTGACAACACCCGCGGGAGTGGCTCAGCTGACATCAACGCTGTCGACGAAGCAGACAATGACGATGCAGGGACGGAGGTCCACGTCAATTCGGTCAAACACATGACACAACATGCTGGGCCCCAGTCTCGAGTACCCCGACGTGGCCCCGCTCCAAGCTACCCATCCCCACTTGGACCCCAGATCCAATGCTACGCCTGTAACGAGATGGGCCACATCCGCCGCACCTGCCCCAATACCCACCAGCAGCCCCGGGGTCGCGACTGCAGCCTGCATGGCCCCAACGTTGGGCATTCAGATGCGAAATGCTATATCCTGGGCTTCTTCCGACGTAACCCGGAGGCAAGACAGCAACTGGTTGATGCCACAGGCCCGGGCAGTGATGTGCCAGCTACGAGCGACCCAAACCCAACACGAGCCCCAGCAACACAAGGGCCCACCACCCAAGACGTGACAGACAGTCAGGGTTTTGGGAGCGGCCGCCAGTAGGAGCGCTACTGACGGCCGATCTACATAGAGCTCAAGAACACGGGACCGACGGAGAAGTGGAAGAAGTCAGTAACGTGAATGCATGCATACCGCTCTCCTCTTCATGTTTACCGGCAACTGCTGTACACCACGCGACAGCAACAATGCAGGACGATGTAATGGGGATGGCACGACACGGGAGCGTGGCGACCACGCTCATGGACAACGAGACCAGCAGTTACGCTGGGGACAACAACGATGAACAACACAGAGAAAGATTGGACTCGGGGACAGTGGCGCCGCCCGAGGACACACCACACGGAGAATGGCATGATGGAGAGCGCTGGGAAACCCCAATGCTGGACATGGACGGCACAGACACACCCGATTACACCGACACGAAGGAAGTACGGGACACACGGCGACCAATGATAGTATACCCCGGCATGGCCGCCGTCGGGACCCGACTGGACAAATGGCGGACACACTACCGACGTTGGGAGATGGGCACCAACGGGCCGAGCATCGTACGAATGGGGACCGCAATGGCCGAGGAAATCGCAACGGTGCATGTGGAGCGACGAGACCTTGGGCGAGCAGGTTTCCACCAACTCCTGGTACCTACCATCTGCGACGGACACCAGACCGCAATGCTATTCGACACCGGGACCATGGTTTCGCTCATGTCGGAGGAGCAGTGGATGCGAATCGGTAGCCCACCGCTGACACCTTATCGACGACGACTCAAGGCGGCAGGTGGGAGCGCACTCACGGACATTGGCGTCGGGGTCGTCACAGTGGAGTTTGGGATGACGACCGTACGGCACCCTTTTGTCGTCTGCCCGGGCCTGGGATACGAGGCGATCATGGGGGTCGATTTCATACTCACACACGGCTTTTCCATGACCACCCTAAGGGATTCCGTCGTAATCCGAGCAGCGACGGAGACACCGCCAGTAGACGCTGCCCCCGTCAGCGCCACCACCAACGAGGAAGCTAGCGGGGAAGCCAGAAACCCACTATGGGTGGAGCGCGTGCTGGAAGGGCTCGAGGACATCTTTGCACGGCAAGGGGAGCCCATCCGCCAGACACCAAGGTATCGACACCGGGTGGAAGTTTCTGGCGAGCCGTGCCGCCAAGCTCACCACCCCATGGACCCCTGTAAGAGGCGAGTACTCATGGAAATCACGCGCCAAATGGTGCGCGACGGCTTGGCAGTACCCTCGGAAGGTGGTGAATGGAGCCATCCAGCATTCCTGCGGCCGAAGAAGGCCAACCCAGACCCCGACAACCCAGCACATTGGAGAATGGTCAATGACCTACGGGCCATCAACAAGCGCACAACTGTAGTCGTCAACCCGCTCCCTCGGATCGCCGACATCCTCGACCGAGTGGCTCCATTCAGGTTCGTCACGCTACTCGATCTGGCATCCTCGTTTTGGCAAGTGCGATACGAGGGCCAGGACGGGAAGAAGTTCACGTTCGTCACAGAAGATGGGGCCTTTGAACCCACCGGGATGCTCATGGGCGCCGTGAACTCGGCAGGAGCCATGCAAGCCTACATGAGCGACACATTCCGAGGATACATCGGCGACTTTGTCGAGGTATACATCGATGACGTCATGATCCACTCCGACTCGCTCGAGGAGCACCAAGAGCACGTACGGCTTGCCCTGAATCGTGTACGAGAAGCTGGTTGGACCCTACGGAAGGAAAAGTGCATCTGGGGAGCAACACGCGCTGAGTACCTCGGACACACACTGGAAGGCAACGGGACGGTGGCGGCCAAGGAAGCTCTGGTGAAAGAGATTATCGCTACCCCAGTTATCGAGTCAGCAAGCGACCTGCGGGAATTCCTTGGGCGCGCGAGCTACTACCAACGGTTCCTACCGAGGTTCGCCACTGCTGCTGCGCCGCTCTTCGCAAGAGTTAATGACTACGACCCATTCGAGCTCGATGACACGGAACATGACTGCGTGCGGCGCATCGTGGAACTCATCAACAACATGGCCACTCTCAAGGTCTTCGACCCCCAGAAGCCGCTCAATATCACAATTGGAAGCGACTTCACGGCCAGTGGATGCGTCCTATCGCAGACAAGTCCCGAAGGAGAGAAGCCCCTCGGATTCGCCAGTGCGTCCCTGAGTGAGCACGAGCTACGCTACACTGCGGTTGAAAAGACAATGCTTGCGCTCTTGCGCTCATGTTGCGTGTCCGGCACTGGCGCCACCTCATGGAAGGAAGAATGATCACCGTATATACGACCGAACCAAACCTGCGATGGGCCATGCACAATATCCACCACAACGGGCGCCTTGGAAAGTGGCAATACGAGTTGACACGACTATCGTTCAAGGTCGAGAACGGCCGCCGCAGGCAGCACTACCCAGTTGAACTGCTCCTGGGGCGGGCGCCCTCCGCAAACCCCACAGTAGTCAACAAGGCACCACCGTTTACATGGCCACGAATGGACAACGACGCCGCCATCATTGCCAGCGATGGAGCCAACCGGGGCGGTGTAGTCAGTGGACATGGTTTCTGCCTGTGGGACCATCGGGGCGACCAACTGCTGGCCGCTGGCGCCTGGCATGGGGAGGGGAAGGAAACAGTGAATCAACAAGAAGCTGCCGGTCTGCAGGCCGCCCTGCGCTCGGCACAGGCCATGGGCTTCAAGGTGATCGTAGCCTTTGTGGATTCAGAGCTTCTCTACAACTTGGTCCACCGTGTGTACCTTCCAAAAGAAGAGACCATCAGGAAGAGGGTGGCGGCCATCATGCACAGCCTCGGCCGATTCGACGCGTGGGCATTGCAACACGTGCCACGCGAGGATAACATGGTCGCCGACTTCGTGACGAACTGGGCTATGGACCAAGGGATGAAGCGCACCAACAGTGGCATCGAGTCCCAGGAACAGATCGCACTGGAAGAGATCGAGAAGTGGATCACACTCAACGGACCTCGCCTCCCGTGGGCAGGCCAGCAGCCACCGGGCCAGACCGACGTGGCCGCGATAACAACTACAGACAACGATCCGCTGCGGGAAGCTCGGAACAAGCGCCTAAGAGAAGCCCAGCTGGGCGTGCAATGAATGGCCTGCTTCATACACTTCCTAGAAGGTGGCCGCGACGAGCAGACCACGACGCGACACCGTGAAAGCGTCGAAGACTATGTGATGGACCGGGGAGTACCATGCAAACTGACGACCCGAGCCGCCTACAAGCGATCCGAGGGCCAGGGCGGCCAGACATCGTGGTCCCAAGCTCACTACGACACGAGGTTTTAGCCAGGGCGCACGCTGGAACGGACGAGTCCCATGGGGGGTCAAGGGAAACTCTTGACAAGGTTGCCGCCGTCGCGTTCTGGCCGGGAATGAGAGCTGACGTCGAACGATATGTACAAGGATGCGTCCGATGCCAGCAATCTAAACACCCGCGTTACCCCACAATGCTCCATGTGGTAGTCCACGCCTCGGTCACGCACCCATGGATGCACTCGCAATCGATCACGCCGACCTTCCCGGAGTCACTACAGCGAACGGGAATAAGCACATCCTGGTAGTAGTCGACCACTTCACGCGATACCTGTGGTGCATCCCAGTGGCGAACCGTGCTGCTACGACCACCGCGATGGCCCTGTACAAGCTCGTGATCCAGCCCTTCGGGGCCCCACGAGTCGTGGTCTCGGACAGAGGAACGGCCTTCACGGCTGAGGTGTGCCGGTGCCTATACACGATTCACAACATCAAGCACTACCCCACAACAGCATACCGCCCCCAAGCCAATTCCATCGTGGAGAGGGTGAACCGCACTATCAAGGTGCGGCTACGGGCACCGATCAGGGCTCGGGATGACTGGGATGAACACACCGGCACGGTGGCATCAGCGTACAACAGGACCATCCACGGGGCTAGGGGGTATGCCCCGTTTCAAGTGTTTTTCACCCGGGAACCATTTGCACCGACACAAAGGATGCTCCAGCGGGGCCTAGACGAGGAATTCGAAGACTGCAAGGACTTCATGGATCGGATCCTACCCGAGGCAGTGAAGATGGCAGATGACGTCAGGGCCGCCAACGCGAGGGCACGGGAGCGGAACAAAGCCGCAGTGGATGCCAAGCATGCGGAATGGATCAAGGCAGGAGGCACTAGGGCTGGCAACTACTCGATCGGCGACCGGGTATGGCTGGCGGTACCGGTGACACACGACGCAAGCGGCACACAGGCCCCAGTGAAGCTCCGGAGCCGCTGGAGGGGACCACACATCGTACTCTCACGCAACGGAGTGACATATCGGCTTGGAGTACCGACAGGGGGCGTCATACCATCCCCAGTGCACGCCGACCGAATGCGTCCATACCTCCCAGAGGCAGCGACTAACGAGCCTCCAGCAGACGACGTCGTCACATCTGGAGTCCAGTGGGACCAGGAACTGGACCCGCTCTTGGATCAGGACAAAGCAGTGAAGAATCGCCGAGGCAATTGGCGAGCGACGGAGGTCATCAAGTACAAGCGCCTACGAAAACGAGATCAACTGGGCCAGATCCAACATCGATGGCGCGTCCGATGCGACGACGGGACGGTGCGGTGGGTCCGACTCGATGAGATCGACGAGCAACTTATCACTCAATTCAACGACAACACAAGTCATGTTACCGCTTTACATGGGGAAAGCGATGACGACGATGCCGTGGGAGGCTGCATCGCGAGAGCGATGTAGTACGGCCCGCTTTACGACATGAATCCCTGCAACACTACTCGCTGTCGGTGTCGCCTCCGTGGAGCCCCTTCTTGCGAAGGGAGCATCCATGTCCCGACAAGGCTTGCCCGTCGATGTCCGGAATGACAAACAAAGGCGACTCAGGGCACGGGGCCCGGAAGCACGCGGCTGGTCAGTGTGATACCCCGCAGCACGCTGACGGCACGACTCGATTGGAAGACGGCATGGGTTACCAGAAGCAGTGCCTACTGAACCACACAAGACCGAGGGGTTGCGCCGCAGACGTTCGACCACTTCGGCGAGCTCGGCAACACGAGCCTTGGCAACCTCCGCTGCACCAGCATACTCAACGGCGCGAGCTTCAGCAACCTGGGCCCGTATCTCGAGAGCAGCTGGGCGACGAAGCAGCTCGTCATCGGCCCCAGGCGAGGATCGACACGGCACAGCACCACGAGGATGTGAAGGATCACGGCTGGCGGCTCGGGCCTGGGTAGCCGCCGCACGGCGATCCTCGGCGTCCGCCTCTTCGACAGCACGACGCGCAGCCTCCTGCTCCCTGGCGAAAGCGGCTGCACGGGCATTCGCACTCTCACGTTCACTGGCTGCTCGCCGAGCGTTGGCCTCCTGCGCCATGGATGAACGCTCGGCACGCCCACGAGCCCGCGCCGCTGCACGACGCTCGCTCAGGGTCATCTCGGGAACCGACATCTCTTCATCCTCGTGGGGCTCCATTTGATGGCCCCCGGGAGGACGGCGCTTGCGTGGCGGCGGGTGGATGCTGGAGGACACTGACGGAGCCATCCGGACGAATTGCTAACTGAGCTGTCGACTGGCCTCACGGATCCTACCAGGGCATATCCAACGACAACCTTGGCACGACCCTCCAAAAGATCGTGGAAGGCAGCTTTCAGGCGAGATTACCATGGAACGTGGCGGCCACTCTGCTGGCGGCTCATTGTGCCACCGGGGGCCCTTGTCGTGCCCGCCCACGGCGCAAAGAGGCGTATCTGAGCGCCAGGTCGACATGGGTGTCATCAAGACCATCATTCCGGTGAAACTCTGCCTCAACGCAGACACTGTATCAGCACGGGTCACAGAAGTAATGGCAGTCACGCGAATGATGCCCGAGACAGACGACATGGGCCAGCTCAAGCAGCTACGACCACACTAGCAGGGCCAGAAACAACGCCAAGGTCATCCACAAGGACGACCAAGTCAACAATAACAGGCCCAAGGCCACGACCCGCTCAGGCCTAAGTAACTCCGCGTCAACAGCGTACCAAGAAACAACGCCGGTGCCCCGCTTATGGCGCCACCAACGACAACATGTAGTTAGCACAGGGATAGTTTAATCACTTCTTAATTTCACATCTGCATCCCCATCGGTTGTCTGCTGCAGCATTTGGTGCTGGCACGATAAATATCTTGCAGAATTTAGGTCAGATTCTAAATAGTCCCGTCAAATCGAGTCTTTTGCCACTCCAACGGCCTCAAACATCAATAAAGTCATATAGTTATGGCGAAAACATTGGTGGTTCTATCATTATGACGCGCACTGTATAGACTACAGTGACGGAGGTACAGTGTCGGAGGTATTTGAGTGCCCGTGGTACTATATTTTTATTGGCCGACATCTTTTTGTAAAACATGTGGATTTATTGCAACCATTAATACCCTGCTAGAATCATTCGAGCCGGTTGGGCGAGCGGATAGAGGGCCTCTAACGGATACGACTCCTGTCGTGAGTTTAATTCTTACCGTTTTTCCCCCTACACGAATTTTTTTGACCGGGCAAAAAAAGGGCTTCAAGTGTGCAGCATTCACCATGATATGCCGCACTGAGACTGCTGGGGACATCCGGGACATGGGCAACGTAGCTGTCCTCCTAGCAATCCGAGAAACCGTGATCCAGATGGAGTTAATGTACTTTAAGCTGAGTGTCTTACGTGCAAGGGCTTTGCACTACCGGATGCCGGCTGCACCGAGCACGGCGGCGTGTCGTGTGTTGCTTGGTTGGAGGCTTGCGTTGTTGCGCGGGCAACGCCGCAGCTACCTGTACTTGTATTGACTTGTCTTGGAGCGATGCGAGCGAGCCAATGACGCCACGCTGCTCCCCGTGGCGGGCCCTGGTGTCCCTCCTGTACTTGGCCTGTATGTTCCCCCAGTGGCTTGCCGGGCAGCCGACTTTGTTGCGCTCAAGGGCCAGCCTCGGGCGATAGCTTTGGCGGCGGCCGACATACGGGTGCTTGCTGTCGCTGGCCGCGCTGGGGACTCAGAACGGCCATAGAAGTCCTGCGAGCGACCGCTAACTCCGGATGTGACACAGCTCAATCTCCTTTGAGAGGCCAACTTGGCGCTCAAGTGTCGGCCGACTCTGGGCTGGAACTCAAACAATACACGGCCTTTCGTGATGAGTCACTCACCAAACAGCAGGACGCCGAGACGGACGTTGTCGCCGCGGTCCACAGCGTCGGCGTCCGCTATAACGAAAGCGGCGACAAAGGCGGCAACGACCTCGCGGTCGACCCCGGCAACCAAGGCCGCGTGTGTCACGCTCTACCTCGGCACAGTGGGCACCTTGTTCGCGGCAAACACCGCGTCCGTAAATATCACTGAGCCGTTCATTGTGACGAAAGCCACAAAGCGCTCACGCCGCACGCTTTCAATTCGCAGAAGCATCATGTACCACCCAGAAGTCGCAGCTGCTCACGTGCGGGTTAGACCACCGCATCACATACTACGTGACATTTAATGTCAAGGCCATCCGCATTCTTGAGGAGGCCGCGGGCGGCGAGAAGCCGGCCCTCGACATCGAACGGTGCGCAGCGCAATTGTCGTGATGTCAGCACCGACGTAGGGGCGGCAACATCTTTGTGACGGGCGGGCGGGACTCGACGCTTAAAGGTGGCACTACGGCTAGCCCATCGCCGTCGGCAAGGGCCACAGCGAGGCTGTCAACGCTGTCAAGATCAGCTCGGAGCGCCTGCACATCGACACGGTCGGCAGTGAAGGTGCCATCATAATCTGGAAAATAGGGCCACTGCTCAGCGACCTCTCAGACGACGACAACAATTGCGACGCACTTGGTAGGCTTAGTGCATGATACGCATGAAGTACAAAATGCATTTTACGTAAAGATTAAATCATGACATTGTACAATGTGCACAATGCGTCAAAATTTTAGAAGAAAATTGTTACTCTGTATAAATTGTGCAGTTTCATGTGGAAAAGTTGAAAATTTGTGAAACAAAATGTGTATTCTCGCTTTTAGTGCAAATCTACATGCGTGGAATAGACTTTTGGAACGCTGCACGGATGTACTCGGGCGTAATGTCTTCCCAAGCTTCAATGGCACGCAGAATTGTTGCCATGCGCTTCTCTTTGGCTGTCGTGTAGACAGTTGTGTTCTTCATCCACAGGTAGCGTAGCTTGGCCTTAAAAGGCCCCATGACCCCCACATCAAGTAGCATACTGACGTGCAGTTCGCTGGTAGCGCCACAAGCTCAGATTCGAGCTCGTTCCACATATATTCGTAGCTTTGAGTTGAAACGTGAGCCTCGAAATTGTCCACAAGAAGGACAGACCCAGGCTCGATATTTGGCCTAAATTTCATGTTAATTTGAAGTTCACGAGACATTGGAAGTACTCAATAATTGTTCTCAAATACAGGTCCCATCCCCGCGAGTCCATCCACGCCTTCTTTTGGACAATATAGGCGTGTCCTGGAGGATCGGAGCTTAATTCCTTCTCGTCAATAACACCGCCAACGGAGCCTTTAATGATAAACATTATTGGTAACTTTTCGCCTAATTATTTCCAAGAGCTTTGCCAAAAGAAAAGTTGTACCATTGCTGCGAGCAGCTAAAACCGCTGTAAGGCGCATTGAGTGCTTATCTGAGGCCTCGATGGCAGAATCTGTCCCTCTCTCTGTATAGGTGTAGCTGGGCGGGGTATCGAAAAAGATCCCCTTCTCGTCGGCGTTGAGGATAGAGTCGTCCGGTACATCCTAAAAACAAGGCCAAAAGTCTGCCGCAAATGCGACCTTTTTCGCTTCCAGGTCGGCATGGCAGAGCTGCTTGGCGGGGGATTTTTTGCGTGAAAACCCATGACGATACGTGAATTCGCGCAGCAACCGCTCAAGAGACTCATGTGAGCGCGTCTCCAGATAGCTCTGAAGCCACTCCCGCCCTTCAACTTTAATGAATTCGATCATGCGTCTCACAGAGACAGCACGACAATTGCGGTGGAGGTAATAAAAGTTAACAAGCCCTAATGACAATTTTATGATACAATACATATTAGTTTATGCTTACTTGCGCGAAAGGGATGATTGAGGGTCTTCCGGCTCCGTTATTGCGGCGTCGCGTGAGGGCCAGCGTCATTGCACGCAATTTCGGTTCGACTTTGATCCATGATTTGACAGTGGACAGCGGGATTGACGTGGTCTCGCTTAGAGCCCTTGGCGTTGAGGTCTTACGCAGATCAAGGACCTCGAGCTTGCGCCGGACAGTAAAACCAGTCGGGACTTTGCTTGTTGTCCCGGCTTTTTGGGTGCTGCACGTGCCATTTTTCAAAGTTCAAAATCACTAAAAGCATTGCTTTGATGTCGCGCGTCGGCCTTTCGTTGTGGCGCCAAAAATGTGCCTTTACCCTCCACAAGTAGCCAATAGTTGTTAATTACGTGACAAAATATGCTGGCATTGCCTATACAATGTAATATCTGGGGTGCGCAGCTTCGCTGGCAATTGCTTAGGAGACATGAGGATAATTGTACCACGGGCACTTAAATACCTCCGACACTGTATTTGAGTGCCCGTGGTACAGTTATCCACATGTCACAAAACTATAGTGCTGGAATGCCAGTCAGCGGCAAATATAAATTTTAGCCAGGAAGTGTGGCGAACATAATATAATTGGCCCATTAGTGCTGGCCAAACTCCATTTTTGGGCCCTGTTTTTCAGGCTCGGTAAGTGAACCCTTTTCGTCGAGTCGACTAAAGCCACAGAAAAACCAGTAATTCATAGAACTGCATCGCATAAACACTATAAAGGAAGACAATACTTGATAGAATCGAGCCTTTTGCATGCTGTCATTCAAATGAAAAACCTCTAATCTTATCCTGAGGGTGCTCATTCAATTTGGAAAGCTATTTAATCGTACATGATATTCATACACCCTTTCTTGATAAACCAATCATAAAAGAGAACCACGGGCACTTAAATACCTCCGACACTGTACCACTCTGCAATGGTGGATGTGCAGATGTGGTAAAGTCATCTCCCTCATTAGCGCCACCCTAAAATATCGGATTTAACAGGTATTGCGAGATGAAGTTATCCATTATTAAAGGACGTACTACCTCCGGTCCGGAATAATTCCAGCATTTCACGAAAGATACCAAATTAAGGCCACTTCTCAACGAAAATATGCCTTGGATGCCGCATTGCAAAGTTCTCAGCCACGCGGTATCACCCACATAGCTCAACGCGGCAATATTCGCTACAAATCGGAGCAATCAATGTCCTCGCAAGCCGATTCTGATTGGCTAGTCAGATTACTATGACGGTATGATTTTTTGGTGGAATATTTTTATTCGAGTGGTGTGATTGGCGGCGTTTTTGTCGCGAGCCTAGGTGACCACATACCAGGCGCGGGCGCGATGGTGGAAAAAGTTAGGATAGAGCAGCCTCAAGTGGTAAGGTGGAGGGCATATATCGTAAAGCACCGTTATGAAGACACGCAACTTGCCCCTCGATGAGCGTGTCCGCGTCAAGCTCGAGCTGTAAGGCCACACAATAAGCGACCGCCTGCCCCACGGCGCATTTGACTCAGCGGCCCAAACGATGCGGTGCTACCGGGACACCGTGGCGTCGCTCTGGCATCGATACATTGAGCATCAGACACTAGACTCTTTACAAGGAGAAGGAGCGTCGTGCCAGGCGTCTTGCGGGTAACCTACATGTTGATGGCTGTGTCTTCGACGGCACCCTCGACGCCATGTACGACCGTCTTATGGACCAAGCCGAGCTGGACGAATTATGCAAACGCGTAGAGAAAATACAGCATAAGTTTTGTATTGAGATATCATAGTGTCACTGCAATTTGACTTGTACATTGTATGGGAATGGTGTTGCAATCTTTTTGGGACCAAAAATTGAAATGTTGAAATCATTCTGGACCGGAGGTAGTATTACACTTGGAGTGATCGCATCGAAAACGGAGCGACGCGAAGCTTATCTATTATAGCGACTAATTCATGCACACTTTCGTCAAGGATACGGGTATGGCGCCAGCAGTACAGCTACTACCGTGCCAGACACGGCATCCCATGCAACCTGTGCCCAGCGCGTCGCCTCTAATACTGTTACGACATATAACTGTTCTACTTCATTCTCAGTGATCGTATCGTGGCGCTCAAGAAGGCTGTCTAACTTGTCAACAATGTACGCATTGTGCACACGTTGGAGATGCAACTTGAAAGCTTTAATAACGCCCGCATCTCGAGGCTGGAGGCGAGCCGTGGTGTTTGGCGGCAAAAAATAAAACGCGCCATTAGACAACGCCTGTGCCACACGGTGTGGCGAGGTGTTATGAAGAAGCAGCAGCACGAATCGACTTTCATGGACCGTGCGCACGTTGAAATCGTTAAGCCATGCTGCGAAATGTGTTGAGGTCATCCACCCCTTTGATGAGTTGATGTACTCAATTCCAAGGTCGTCAGGGGTGCTCCTACCGAAGCAGCACGGATGACGTGTCGACCCAACAAAGAGCAACGGCGCCTTGTCGGAGCCTGTTGCATTCGTCGCGACAGCAACCGTCAGATCTTACTTGGGCTTCTTGCGACCGGTCATCTTTTACCTTGTGACAAACGACGAGATAAGGTCGTAGTAGTACGCAGCTTTATTGAAGTTGAAAATGTTGTCCTTGTCGTAGTCTCGAGAGACAACTTGAAGCTGGGCCGTCCCTTGTCAACACCTGATTAACTCACAGATGCCCCTTCGCCGTGAGTACGCCTAGTCTTAAGACCGTGTCGGGAGAGCAACCGACAAAGCTAGCCATCAGAGAAACGCAACTTGCAGAGCCGGTGATAATTGGCGTTGGACGGCCGCGTGAGGATGTCCTTGCGTACTTTTCGGCTTGCACTGTACCGTTGCCCACGTCACGACAGGGATCTGAAGCGCTTCGCATCGGTCAATCCACGATTAATGCTGACTCCAACTCCAACGATGCGACTCTGTGCTTGGTCTTCAACGAAGGACGTGCGCGCGACGTCTTTTCGTCTATTGACATTTTTAGGGCCCTACGAAAAGCCACACGAGATGGAAGCTTCAACAAGTGGAACTCAACACCGGCCCACTGGCAAAGCTTGCGAGTTGTAGGAGTTGGGTTGGCTTCTCGATGCTGGCAGACTGCATACTTCTGTTCAGCAGACAAGCGCAAGCTCGCTGCGCGCTCTAGCATGCGCTGTGAAGAATGCAGGTGAAAATGTTTCCTCGCTCTGCTAAGCTGCACCAGTTATTTTTGCTCGACGCGCAATTTTGAATTGAGTGCGCACCAAAATGTACCCCTAAACTTCTTGGTCGAAATCACATTATGTTTGACGGGGTACAAGTTCTAATGAGTGGCGCTAATGAGGTAGTTGACTGTATCCAGTGGTGTCGCCGCACGAGTACACTGTACTATGTGGTCACCCACGGTAACACCGTGTCGCGCCACTACGACCACGGTCACGCAATCCCCCCAACTTCGGAAAGGCTTCGGTAGGCAGGAGTCAGTACCTCATTCTCGCATTGTAGTCATGGAGATCCCGTGCGTGACGCGCGAAATCTATCCCCATTATGGCATCGTACCCGAGGTGCGGGCAGACCACGAGCGGGAGAGTGACCGTCGTGGTGCCAAATTCGATGGCCACCGTGCAGACTCCGATGTCCTCGATCAAGCTCCCGCCGGCACCTCGGAGACGCCATCGGAAAGGGGTGCACAATGGCTTACCGATTCGTGTCTATTGTTCCATGGAGATGAGGGGCACCATTGCACCAGTATCAAAAAGCATGGTAGTGTTAACCCCATTGCATCCTGTGCGGACCATCGGTTGCTGAAAGCCTTCGCGTCCCAGGTCATGGCGTTCCATGTGGACAGTAGCCACGTGGACAGCCACCTCCCATCGTTGGTAATGCGGCCACCACCGCTTCACCGATTTTCCAACTGCTGCCGAGGATGGGCGCTCGTGGATGACTCGTTGGGTGTAGAGCCACGCCTCGGGTATGTCGTCGTCCTCACGGTTTCCCGCTTCTTCTAGGTCCTCTTCGTCGGCCTCGTCACAGTTTCCTTGCTTCCATAGTTGCCAGGCAGCTGGGCTGTCTTCCATTACTTCACCTTTCGTGTGGGGTGCTGCGCCTCTCGCCACGTCCTCGCTACCCGGGGGAGCGCGCTGCTCGTTCCTGCTGTTCTTCTCGTCGTCTTTCTGTTCATCGTTGCTGCTCGCGGTTCCCAGCTTCTGCTACATCCTGTGGTCCATGGCTGCGTGCGGTAGGTCTTGCGTGTACTGGGTGGCGCTCAACAGGGTAGGATCCGGACTGTCGCTAGGTGGGTCCTCGCCGGCCAAGTTGATGTTGGCGTAGCTCCCGTTCACACCGTGCCCCAGTAATCCAGTCTTGAGTCGGCTAGCTGTTTTGATCAGCTGTCTCTCGAACTCGGGTCACGCCTCGACGTTGGCGTGGGGCAACACCGCGATGGCTAGTGCCGGGTCACGGATGCCGTCGACCGCCTTTTCGATGAGTACTCAGTCCTGGTCCTCCCAATCTGCCACCCGGGCAAACGCAGCAAGGCGGGCGAGGTAAACATTGGAGACGCTCAAAGCTATTCTTCTCGTGTGCAAGATAGGCAACGCTGTCGAAGAGGCGACTTCGAGCGGCGCTGTTGCCAACGAATCGGTCGTAAAATAACTCCACGAGGCTCGTCCACTGGTGCTCGGTCAATCGCTTGATTTCCCATCGTTCTCTCGTGAGGATGTTGTTCAGTCAATGCGTCTCAATGGCCTCTAACGAGTCGAGGAGGAGGATGCCACAGTGGCCCGGCTCGCCGCCGATGGCATCTGCGCGGGCCTCGACACTACGAATGTGCCGCACGGCGCCAGCCAGCCCACAGTGCTTGAATTTGGGAATTCTCTCGAATTGCACCGGTGCGATCGAGTCGACCGGGTGGCGTCGGTTCCCGTCTAGCCCCCCAGGGCGGCACCATGGAGCGTGTGTCTCGACCTTCTCGGTAGGTGCAGCCGCTGATGTTGGCCTGTTCCTCACCGTGGCTAATTGGACCAGGGAGTCTTAGAGGGCTCTCATGGCGGCTTGCGCCTCCCGGTGATTGTTGCGCATCTGGTTGAGGACGTCTCGCACCGTGATTAGGGTCTCGAGCACCGCGGTCGTCGCAATTTGGGCTTCTGACGACTGTTCCGTACGTCGCTCCATCGAGGCTGGCCCCCAGCCCGATGGTACTACACCCGATGGTGTGAGCCTACGGTTCATCGGACCACTGGGTGGGGTCATCGGTGTCACGTCGGTCACTGGTGATGCAGGCGCGATGAGTGGCTGATGTAGGTCACCGTCGTTGTCACAGTCGTCATCTGAGTTCTCGTTGGTCTCACGGCGGCGGCCCACATCGGTGTCCCGCCCGGGGCTGAGGATCCCTGCTTACCCATAATCCACGCCTGGCTCTGGGTCCGGCTAAGAGCCGCGAAGGCGATATTCCATTGCTTTGCATAGCTTCACGGCGCTCTTGAGGGCAGTCCAGCGATCGCAGTCTGGGACGTACGCTTCGGGATCATCAAGTACCGGCAATAGCGCCCCTGGTCCATCGCGGAGAGCATGGCTCTCGTCCCTGGCACGGAACTCTGAGCACGTTTCACGAGTCGTTTTGCCGGGGAAGGCATCACGCCACGCTGCGCCAGCGATCGTCATCAGGATGAGGCCTACCCGTGCCTCGCGCCATACGACGTTGGATTTCGGTGCGCCGTCGTACAGAAACCCGAGGTGATAAGCCACTAGGTGCAGAGCCGCGGCAGCTTCACCAGCGGCCAAGTCCGCGGCCCACAGTGCTGCCAGGTGCTGTTGGCGTGCGGCCTGTTGTTACCTAAGGTCAAGGCTGTAGAAGAGGTTGAAGAGTGACGCGGCCACTCCGTCGCCGCGTGCTGTGTCCATCTACTTGTCTTCTGTGGTCTGCAATGGTATCGCTTCTCCACCAAATGTCGTACCGACCTTCCTGAAGCCGCCGTAGACGTAGGTAGGAGATAAACCAACTGAATTGCGAAGTGTTTTACTACCTCTGTCCGAGATTAAGTGGAAAAGCCGGTCTGGTCCAAATGGCAGACTGTTCATGGCCAGCAAGACTTGCGCAGCGTGAAAACCTTTAATTTCAAATAACCTATATCAAATTATACAACACTTTAATACACTCGATGTATTATGGTTGCCAAGTTCGTGGTGGCGTCGGCTTCATCTCCGAGACGGACGAGCTCAACAACACAGCAGGTGCCAAGGCTGCCGCCGCCCGCCTTGCGATGCTCCAAGCGCAGATCACCATATTCTCTTCGGAATCTGTACCCTGATCACGGCGCGAACACAGACTCACGCTTCCGGCGCAGACGTTTGCGACGGCGTGCCGCTACTTTTTCATTGAGCAAATCGCCGCGGTTGAGTTTGCCGCTGTCGTGCGCGCTACATGCCTCACTGCGCTTGAGGGCGTGGTCCTCTAGATGGATAAGGTGCTGGTCTTTCCTGTACAATTCAACCACGCCGTGCACCGATACGCGTGCGCAGCTTACCTTGTTATTCTACGGAATACCCGTGGTGCAGAGCTTGAGGTGCAATGTAGGCATACCTTCGATGGAAGCATCACAGGCAGCGCTTTTCCGGTTGCCTGGCAACTCTTCGTGAATGAGATGAGTAATTACCATCGATTTCTATATACAACATGAGAGATGCTTTCAATCAAACCCACCGTACCAATTTCGTATCAAGCGCCAGAGCTGCCTGCCAATCCTCGCCTTAAATAGCTGCACTGCGTCGTGCTCCACCGCGCCCCACCACAACATTGTTTTTTAGCTAAATCGCAGCGCGACTCGTGAGGCCCTGCAGCGAGAACAACCCAACCTGTTGGTCTTGGGACCCAGCTGTTGGTGGAGGCACAGGCTCCTCTGGGTTTGCCATCAATGTGATAGCCTCCAGCATTTGTACTTAAATATAATCGCTTCAGCGGCGTTTGAAACTCAAAGGATTCAATGATGTCTTAACTCAATGGAGTCAATGATGTCCTATATTATTTCGCACCCCAAAATTATATTTTTGGAATGTTTCTGAACTTTACCAATAAACCCACCGGTATTTGGTTCGTCTCGTCTACAGGAATCTAGAGGAATGGATTGCAACCCTCCGTTTTTAAATGTTGTGTAAAATGAGCGAGATACAGCCCAATACGGCGATTTCCTATAATTATTTCGCGCACTGTACTCCAAGTAGTTCTACTTGTCCTGTTTCACCAGAGAGCTACGACAGTGATATGTACAGTGGTG
>JNBR01001573.1:2365-22626 GCA_002081595.1 Achlya hypogyna | reverse complement strand
TCGTCCAGCCGAGTAAAGCTCGCTTGGGTCTACGACATATTTGCTTGAGTTCATCCCCTCTGCAGTTACCATCTTCTTTAATAGTACACCAGGAACGCACCACACTCTTCTTTATGTTGGGGGTGATCTGGCTTGTGCTGGAGACGCCTTCACTGGCGCCTTGTACAAAATGTCGTAGGGACCCCACCCAGAAGCTCTTGTGTACGACCTATTCGCCGATTTTCTGTTCTGCGCTTGCTCCTTGTTGAACCGATACAAATGCCGTGCCATTCGTCAGTTTGCAAGCGTTTGCATCCGGTATGATCATGGCTTCGAGGGATACAATGACCCAACGCATCGTGCTAGTTTAAATGCAAAAGACTCACCAAGAAGAGTGCCAACACAGAGCTTGCTAACAAGTGCAGCATGAGAGGAAATTTCACAAAGATGAAATTGCGTGTGTTCAGACCGAACTTTATATGTAGGTGTCAGATAAGTACTTGTGATAGATAGAAAATATGCTTATTAAATTTGGTTCGGATTTTTAAAACAGCTTTGGGATTGTATACTGTTCGGTTGAAAATGGATTTAAATACCTATTTTTTATATACGGGAAGATCGCAGTCATTTGAAAAATCTCATGTTGCGGCGCTGCTGGACTCACGCCCGGCGCCACTCGACCTCGGCGGCGCTGCTGACGACGTCCGAGTTTGTCGAGTTCGCCGTGCGCTGCCGTGTGTCTGAGCCTCTGGCCTTCACGCTTCCGCTTCCTGGAAAGCCCGGGCTCACCAAGCTGGACCTGGAGACCGCGCCGGCGACTGCCTTCGAGCGTGATTCGGTCGGTCACTTCATTGCGACGCTCAAGGCGGTACGCGGCGCCATTTAGTACGCAGCCACACGTCGCGTATAGATGGACCCGAGTTTGACAAGCGTATCCCTGACGACGCTGGATGGCGTGACTGTGGCCAAGACGGCGAGCCTCAAGGCATTGGCGCCTGTGCCCATGCTGCTCCGTCTTAACACGGCGACGCTTGCGCTGGAGAAAGAGGGTCTTGTCGACGACATCGACCAGATGACCGGTGAGACCGAGAGCGCTGCCTTTGGCACTGTGAAGCGCTACATCGAGCGCGACACCCGCACGGCCGTACGTCCACCTTCGCGTTACAGAAACCCTTACGACTGGCCCTAGATCCCAATCGATCAGTTCTACACTATGTGCAAGAACGTGGGCGCCGATGATTCAACTTCGAAGAAGTGGCTCGCTGAGTTCCAGCGCCGCAACCTTGTGCTGCATTACGACCAGAGCAAGGACGAGGCGCTACGTTCCACAGTCATCCTTCGGCCCAACGTACGTACTACCTTGCGCACAGACTGCGTCATCTCGGAACGTCATTAGAAGGGTGAAAGCTTCACCGCTTTCCAAGCCGCTCTTGATCCCGTTCTGTACAACCTCAAGCACGAGCGAATGGCCACTGAGAGTCAGATTCTCGACGCTCAAGAAGAGTGGCGCAAAGGTACAACGACGCATCTTCTAGTCAGGCCTCTCATGGTGTCTGCGCAGTGGCCACGGTCGAGACCGAGCTGCGCAAGGCAGCAACGACGGCTCCCAACGTCCAGAAGTTTGCCGGCCTGGGCTTCATCACGACGGTACGCAGCGATGCCATCAGCCCCCGAGGAACTTACGTTGCTGCCAGTTTTATGGTGGATTGGCCTACACGGTCTGGGATGTTTACTCGTGGGATGTGATGGAGCCGATCACGTACTTCATCGGCTTCTCGGCAGTGCTAATGTCGTCGTTCTACCATACGATGACGACCCGCGAGTCGACATACCCCAACATGTGGAATCGAGCGTACGCCAAGAAACTCGAGCGGCTGTGCGACGACAAGAAGTTTGATTTGAACAAGTCAGCGCATCTGCTTGCGACGATCGATGGCCTCAAGGCCGACGTTCAAGTGCTGCGGCTCCTCGAAGGCAAGACAGCGGTTGCCAAGCCCAAGGCCGATGCCAAATCCGACGCCAAACCCAAGGCGTAGATATGGGCGATCCGCATAATGCACTTGTTCGCAGTGTGCGATGGCTGGTCATGGGTGCAGAGCCTTCGACAGGTGGTAGGTGCGTGCGAAAGATGCGGGGGCATTGCTGGCTTGGGTGGTGGGAGACTAGAACTCCGTCTTGGTCGTGGCTGCAGCCGTTCTATTGCATGGTTACTTTACCACACTTCGATGTTCATCGCTAAAGGCGCTCGCTGAGCTTGACGCACCGGTGATCACCGCAATGACATTGGAGGCTTGTAGCACAAGCTATCAAGGCCAATTAAGAGATGAATCTGCTTGTTCAGCTCTTCACGGCTGCAACCGTCGTCCTCTGAAGCCGTAGTCGGCTCCCTGCAAGCATCTCTCAGTGGCACCACCGGCTGCTAAGCGCCGTTCGTCTGCGTTACATTGACACATGTGTCTGTCTGGGATGGAAGTCTAACTTTACCGACCACCAGAGCGCCACCTTTCCGGCAGAGAAGCGGGATGCACGGCTGAAGAGAAAGCGCGTCCAGTCCGCCCTAATTGCAAGGCTGATGCGCAGTGCGGGCCTTGGGATGCACCCAGTCGTGACTTGCAATCTCGTTACCGTTCTGGATGGATACGGGTGGAGAAACTGCGCTCGCGTCGCCATTGTCGCCTATTGTGTCTGTCTCTCAGAAGACAGATCGGGTATGGAACGTCGGACCCAAAACTTGCATTTAGTTTGATTGTGGGTCGTGAGCTACTTAAAGATGCGGCGCTTGGTGGTATGGCGCGCAGAGGCTCGACTGCGTGTCTGCACCCGGTGCGACCCTGGCCAGAACAGAGTCGGTTGGTGCGACCACCTGGCGCGGTGGCATACAGAGCAAATTCCCACCCGCACCAGTTTTCAATTTGCTTCCTGAAGCAACAACGATGCGAACCGCTGCGCTCGTATCGTACCTTGGCCTGTTGGTCGCTCTCGCGCGGGGGGCCTGCTCACCGTTCGACGAGAATACTGATTACCCTGGCAACGACATTGGCACCACCGCCCAAGCGACAGCGCAAGCTTGCTGTGCCGATTGCGCCAAGCTTCCCGGGTGCAAAGCGTACGTTTGGGTTCCACGCAATGGAGGTGTTTGCCTGCTCAAGAGCGCTGCGGACGGCAAATACCCTGCCGCCGGTGCCAGAGCAGCGACGATGATCGCACCAGTGCCACCGCTAACTGGTTCCTGCCCGAGCCCTGAGGCCAACACTGATTACCCCGGTAACGACCTTGGTCGCACACAGCGATCGTCGATGGACCAGTGCTGCAACGACTGCGAAGCCACGAAGGGCTGTGCACGATTTGTTTACTACAATGGCGACTGTATTTTGAAAAAGGCCGGTGGATCCAAGTCCAAATACCCGGGTGCGACAGCGGTGTCATTTGTGCCTAAGGCCCCCGCGACGCCCGCCCCTATCGTTACCCCTGCACCCGTCGTGACCCCTGCACCCGTCGTGACCCCAGCACCCGTCGTGACGCCTGCACCTGTCGTGACTCCTGCACCCGTGCCTGCGCCAACGCAAGACACGAAAAAGTGCTCCACAATCGAAGACAATATCGACTACCCTGGCAACGACATCGGTACTACTGCTCAAGCGACAGCTCAAGCTTGCTGTGCTGACTGCGCCAAGCTCACTGGGTGCAAAGCGTACGTTTGGGTTCCGCGAGATGGCGGTGTTTGCTTACTCAAGAGCGCCGCGGACGGCAAGTACCCTGCCGCCGGTGCCAAGGCAGCAACCATGCTCGCGACGGTGCCTCCTCTAACCGGTTCCTGTCCGAGCCCTGAGGCCAACACTGATTACCCCGGCAACGACCTCGGTCGCACACAGCGATCGTCGATGGACCAGTGCTGCAACGACTGCGAAGCCACGAAAGGATGTGCTCGGTTTGTCTACTTTAACGGCGAATGCATCCTGAAGAGCGCTGGCGGCACCAAGTCCACGTATCCGGGTGCGACAGCAGTGTCTTTTGTGCCGAAGAATTCGGTGACTCCGGCTCCAGTGCCCGCACCAACGCAAGACACTACAAAATGCTCTTCCATTGAAGAAGATACCGACTATCCTGGCAACGACATCGGTACCACGACGCAGGCGACAGCCGAGGCCTGTTGCGCTGACTGCGTGGCCAACCCCAACTGCAAGTTGTACGTGTGGGCTCCTCGGGGCGTGTGCATCCTTAAGAGTGCCAAGGGCGGTCGGGCGATTTCCCCTGGTGCTCGGGCGGCCACGGTTCGCGACCGATTGCCTACACCTCCGCCGCCGCCGTCGATGGTGGGTTGTCCCGCGCTTACTGATGGTGTTGATTATCCGGGCAACGATCTGACGGTGACCTACCGGTCGGCGGCCGAGTATTGCTGTGCCGATTGTACCGCTACCCCGAACTGCCGTGGCTTCGTCTGGAATGAAGCTACCGGTGAGTGCCGCCTCAAGACGCTCATGGGTGGCTCCGTGCGCGCTCCTGGCAACCGCGCCTCTGTGCTCCCACGTACCACCACAGCAACCTGCAGTCAATTTGAGTCCAACGTCGACTATCCTGGCAACGACGTCGCTCAAACGTACCGCGCTTCCGCCGATGCCTGCTGCGCTGACTGTGCCGACGTCCCAGAGTGCACGGTGTACGTCTGGTCTAGTGAAAACGGTGGTGTGTGCTACTTGAAGAGCGTCAAGGGTGAAGCGACCCCATATCCTGGAGCCAAAGCTGGCGTGTACACCCGCAAGGCACCACCGCCGTTGAATCCTTCAGATGCGTCGCCGGTGCAAGCGGCGGTGTACGGCAGTCACCCGGCCCCTGCTGTGGCCTTTGCCTTTGTTCCGAAAGCCCAGTGGATCTCGCGGCTTGAGTCGGGCGACATCGGTGCCATTGACATCTTCGCGCCCTTCCCACTCCCGTCCCCGGAAGAGATGGTCAAGGCTCACAGCGCCAAGCCCAAGCCGCTCTTGGAAGCGGCGACAAATACGTTGTATTTTCCCCTTGCTCAGTCTGTTGGCGAGTGCGCTGTCATGACCTCCTCGTCTGGCTACCACTATTTCACGTATGTTGCAGCGACGCAGATCTGCGTCGTGCACGAGTTCACAGGCGGTGACGCATCGACGTACGGTCTCATGCCGGCACAGGCACCGGTACCGATGCCCGACGTCGCTGTGCCGCAAGACTTTGCTCGAGGCTCGACGACGGCGCCGACGCTTGCTGCATGCGCCGCCGCTTGTGAGAAGCAGGTGTCCTGTGCCAGTTTCACGTACTCTGGCACCGCGTGCTCATTCTACGGGCCAGCACCGTCTCGCGACGGCGTCGTGGCCGGCTGGGTCGCTGAGCCCATCGAATGGAACGAAGTGCCCAACGAGATGCAGTACCTTACAATGGCGAATCGCAAAATGGACCTGTCGGGGTACTCCACAACCGCATCATCAGCTACGACAATTCTCGCCTGCGCCAAGGCTGCATTGCAAGGAAAGCTCGCCCTTTTTTCATTCGACGGCTCCACGAAGAAGTGCACACTTGTGGCCGTGCCAACCAAGGCGTCGACGACGTTGCAGCTGGTCAACTACCCTGCTACTCCGGTGCTTCTGGCCGATAGTCGGCTTCCGTCGGGCACGACCGTCGTTGCTGTGCCCTCCGTGACGACCGCAGCCGACTGCCACCGTGCCTGCGTACCATCGGCATCCGGCTGCTTTGCGTCCGAGTTTGCCGGCAACACGTGCACACACCATGTGCCTGCCTTTGCCAAGGGCAACACGCTCGGTTGGGTTGCCCCTGTGATGTTGCCCACTGCCGTTAAGGCGCCGTCGGCCGTGCATTTCTACGTCAACGCGCACCAGGACGACCACGAGTTGTTTATGTCCGCGAACCTCTACGACAGTTTCGCCAGTCAGTCTACGAAGATCGTCATGATTTACTTGTCGGCGGGCGATGCAGGCAACACGAACGGCTGGTACCAGGCACGGGAATCTGGCACCCTCGCGTCGGCGCAATCGTTCGTCAAGCGCTTTGGCCTGTACTCGCCCGTGCGATCGACTTCGACCGCCACGGTGCTCGGCCACACGATTACCAAGGTGACTGTTGGCAACGCCGTGCATTACTTTCTCCGGTTGTCGGAGGATGCCATGACACGCCTGCCATCGACGCCCGCGGCTCCCATCGATCGCCCGACGGAGCGCTATGCAAACGTGGCGGCGCTACAAGCAGTCGTCGTTAGCCTAATGAAGGACGAGGCCCGCGGCATCGGCAACGCCGTCGTTAACTCGCAGCAGTTCAAAGAAGTCGACCACGTGCTCCATGCGATGGCTGGTCAAATCGTGTTCGACGGTGTGGCTGCGGATGCTACGTTGAAGAAGTGCTTGACGCAAAACTACTATTGGGGCTACCAGCGTTGGCTCGACACGGTCAACATGAAAGACCCAGCACTCGGCACCCAGCGAACGATGTGGTGGGCTCTTAACCGCGCAGTTGTCAAGCAGTACCCCGACCAAAGCCCTTGGTATGACCACTGCCAAGCACTTGGTCGGCAGTACCTTGCCCTCACAGTGCCTGGCGCTGGCACATGCTAATGGCTGCATCCAACGATTCGCCATTGGAGAGCCTTCGTCGTCGTGGCAATGTACATAGCCGTGGACAACCTGCAGCGATGGGCACCATCGCGGTACGGAGTCAATTAACTAAACAGCGTGTACATAACTAATCATCGTGTGTGCATACTATTCACTCGTGAGATGTTCAAAGTGGCGTGCTATTATCAAACGCACGCTTCATTGGCCCCCAAAGCACTTTCTCGCCCGGTGACTGCGCAGATGCATCCGACGCCTGGGAGCCAAGGTCGGTCCGTTGCGATCCAGTCATCGACGACTGGGAGCCAAGAGTCAACCGCGAAACAGAGCTAACGGCGACGCTGCCACCAGAGCCTGGCAACGTACCGGTCGAGCAATCTAGCTGTATCACTCAGCTGTTTCCAACTTCGCTCTAAAGATTGCCTGTTGACACTACAAGTTACCGAGGACAGTGGCGCAAAAGCGTCGTTTAGAACTAACGCTTAAGATAACTAGGCATCCAGACTACGCCGTGTCAGAAGCCGAAGTAGCCCAACCATGAACGTCCAGTTGCAAAGGAGATGCTGAGCACTTGTTCTCAAGTGCTTCTGGAAGGCGCCATGCAGGCTCGCCTACATAGCGGCGTCCCACTGCCGCCGATCCATCGCCGTCGCTGCAGCTTTTATATGACGGCTACTGCTTCAACCAGATCATATAATAGCCATATTTTTATGTAAACTTGAGGTTTATATTGGAGCGCGTGAGAAAATAAAAAGTACGTCTGCCAATCACAACGATTAACTCATCACCGACGTCACCGACGTCGACGCTGGTCATGCATTTTCCGATTGACATGCCCGAACTCGCCGACGTCGCCAAGGAGCTTATTGCGCAGGAGCGGGCGACCGCTACGTTCGCTGTGCCCACGTGCATCGACGTGGTGCTGGGCAGCAAGGCGTGGCAGGCGCGGCGGGCTGAATTGCGGGCGCTCGTGATGGAGCACCCGGTCTTGAGCGACCGCGACATGATGTACCGAAACCACAAAGAGCGGTACGAGTTTGCGCTCCGCAAGGCACACGCCTACACGCAATTCCTGCAGCAGCACAACATCACGGACGCCGACGAACGCACCTTCGTGTACGAGCAGCTTGGCGAGCCGCTGCCCATTGACGTGCACCGTTCCATGTTTCTCCCAACGCTCGAGACGCAGATGGACGAAGAGCAGCGCGCGTACTGGGTGCCGCTCGCGCGCGAGGCCAAAATTCTCGGCGGCTATGCGCAGACGGAACTCGGTCACGGCTCCAACGTCCAGGGCATCGAAACCACTGCAGTGTACGATTCGGTGACTGAGGAGTTTGTCTTGAACTCGCCGACACTCACGAGCCGCAAGTGGTGGCCCGGCGGGCTCGGCAAGACAGCCAACTACATCGTCCTCCATGCGCGTCTCACGCTCGACGGCAAGGACCGCGGCGTCCAGGCTTTCCTCGTGCCCCTTCGCGACCCAACGACGCATCAGCCGCTACCGGGGCTTGAAATCGGCGACATTGGCCCGAAAATCGGCTTTCAGTCCGTCGACAACGGGTAGGTTTTGTTTCTACTACTGTGCCCGTCGCTCATGTGCTGGCTTGTGCGTAGCTATTGTGTGCTCCACAACGTGCGCATTCCGCGCCGACACATGCTTATGCGCTTCGCCAAGGTTCTGCCGAACGGTGAGTTCGTGAAGCCGCCGTCTGACAAGCTCGTGTACTTTACGATGGTCAAAGTTCGTGTCTCCCTCGTGCATTATGCGGCCAAGTGTGCACGACTCACACACTCGAGCTTGTATCATACGGGGTGAATAGGTATCTCTCCTTTGTGACGACGATTGCGACGCGCTTCAGTGCTGTGCGACTTCAAGGCTACGCCCCTGGCTCCAAAAGCAAAGTGGAGGTCCCTGTTCTCTCGTATGAGAACCAACAGCACACGCTCTTCCCACTCATCGCGATGAGTTACGGTGGCATCTTTGCTTCCCGTCGCATTCAAGCCATCTACGACACATTGTTGCCGCAACTCTCGGGGCCCCTTGATGCCCGTACATGTCTCTTCACTTTGCCGTTTCAACATTTCTTTGGTGTCCTTAGACCAATTGGATGTGCTCAACCAGCTGCATGCAACGTCGTCGGGCCTCAAGGCGCTGCTGACGACCGAGGTCGGCGACGGCATGGAGCGCGCACGCCGCGCGTGTGGTGGCCATGGCTTTAGCGCCTCGAGCAATATCCCGCACTTGATGCAGGAGTTTATTGGAGCTTGCACGTTTGAAGGCACCTTTGATGTGCTTGTGCAGCAGCATACGGCATCGCTTCTCAAACGTCTCCACAAACCAGTGAACGTCCGCACGAGCGACCAATCCATGGACCTCTTTTCGTTCATGAACATCGATCCGCACCAATCGTGCGCAGTCGCGACGCCGGAGCAGCTTCTGGCGCCCGACGTACTGCTCCGTGCTTTCCAGGTGCGGGCGCTCAAGGCGCTGCATGCAGCTGTTCGCCACGAAGGCTCGCTGCACTACCAGTCGCGCGCCTCCATGGGCCACGCCGAGTCGGTCTTCCTGCAGTGCTTCTTCGACGGCGTCATCGCCATCACCGACGGCCCCCTGCGCGCTGTGATGTTCCAGCTCTGGCAGCTCTATGCTCTCTGGCGCATCACGCTGCACCTCGGCGAGTTCCGAGTCGACGACTACTTGAGCGCGACGCAAGCGACGTGGGTACAAGAGGCACTGCTGGCGCTGCTCCCGCAGATTCGACCCAACGCGATTGCCCTCGTCGACGGCTTCGGTCATTCGGACTTTGAGCTCAACTCGGCCATCGGACGGTGAGCCTCGTGTAGGGAACTTGGAGAGTCACGGTTTAGCGTAGGTATGACGGAGACGTATACCGTGCGTTGATTGCCCGCGCTGCCAACGAGCCGCTCAACCGAACGGACGTGGTCGACGGCTACCACAAGTATCTCCAGCCCATTCTCGCGTCCAAGTTGTGAGCGAGTTGTGTCTTGATTCAAAGCAATGTGCGCATTTCGTGTGAGCATTATATGTGATTTGCATTATGTGGCTGGTCCCGCTAAGACCCAAACGCATTGAATGGGAGGCCGCTACTCCCAAGACAATTGCGTAGTGATATTGGGTTTGTGCTATCTACCAAGGGGTGATCTGCCAGTTGGAGCGATCCAC
This sequence comes from Achlya hypogyna, assembly GCA_002081595.1. Lineage (NCBI taxonomy): Eukaryota > Oomycota > Saprolegniomycetes > Saprolegniales > Achlyaceae > Achlya > Achlya hypogyna. The sequence continues at coordinate 12,879 of JNBR01001573.1, read as the reverse complement.
CAGTTGGAGCGACAAGGCAGTGGAGTCTGTGGCCATCAGGACTCCTACCAAGCCGCACAACATGCAGTACATGTAGACATGCAAACCCATCATGCTGTCCGTATGCGGCTTTGTGGATCCTTGGGCTTGGCAACGTCTTGTGACGCGCAGTGCCCTGCGCTACACATTAACACTTATCTTTCTGAGGCTTGAATTATGAATTGCGGATGGTAAATGAACGATGGAGTAGTCCGTGAAGACGTCTTCGGAAGGTTTGGTCAGCAATTATAAAGCAATCGAACGAGACAGCCACTCAAGTTGCCTACAAGGTGGCATTACCTTCGCATATCCGTGCTTCGGTAGCAGGCCGGGTGCTAGAGCCAGCAAGAGTTGGGCTAATCGTCCATAGGATTCGTGCTGGTTGATTTCGAATGCTGAGGCATCGATTGCGTGAGCATCGTTAAGACAATACACGATCGATCTAACCTATTGTAAGCTCTACCGACATTTCTTTCGTGGTTAAGTGACGTGGTTTGATGGCGGGAGCTGTCAACTCAAAGAATTGCCCCCCATACAGCATGGGTTCGCCTTGCGACGCAAAAATCCACTTACGTGGCGCTTTGAAAGTGATTGACCACGTCTCTACCTTCGCAAATAGAAATAGCTTCGCTTCCACATGAACTAATATGGATTGCGTCCATTAAAACAACGGTTTATGTCATTTAAATCGTTCACTCGTGCAATACTACAACTAATAGACTGGGTCATTAGACCCTCAGTGGCGCGTGCCTGTGCAGCGAGCCACCACCATTACTGCCTGTAACCTGCTGGGCACACACGAGTGTAGTATCGTTGAGCAACCCCCCCAAAAACACCGACACCCCCATTTGTTCTCGTACGATTTAGCGCATCTCGCCACACACACCGAACAGGGCATTCGGGCGTTGTGGTGATTGATTGTGCCCACTTATGATCAGTTTGTGTCTTGTGAATGTGAGGTCTAGTTCTTGCCCAGAACACTCAACCCCCAACAAGAAGTCGCCGGAAGCACGACTAAATATTGGCCTTTCCGCCAAGTCCTGACTACATTCCAGTCCTTTCAGTACGTTGGGACGAGCCGGGAATCCATTCCATCCATTCATTTCACGTATCATACAACGGCAACAGCATTCCTAACGAAACATTGTTCAACTTCGGGCCATCTATTGGAGCCTCCCATCGTCCCCGTAAAGGTCAATTCCACCAGATTCATATCAGTGATACAAACGCATTTGATTGGCTAAAATTCATACTGTTCAGAGGCCTATCAGCGTTGTAACGAAAATGACGCGCTGCGATTGGCCAATGCAAAAGGTAAAGTGGGCCCCCAGAGGGACAACTTTAAATATTTCTACTTTTTTCCGTTTTATTCCGTCAATTAAATACGTTTTGCAGGGTAAAAGTAGTGGGAATTCGCTTGAAATTACTTTTCGAACAGTTTCGAGCGCACGCCATTCCCAGATCTGCCATGCATCTCCGAGCCTTGGCAGTCGCCGTCGCTGGCCTTGCGGGCGCCGCCCAGGGCCTTAGCTCTCGTAGCCGCGGCATCAATGGCTATTAGATATCCTAACAGGTTGTGATCGTAGTGCCGCAATTTACGGGCCGGTATATGTACTGCTGGAAGACGGCCCAGAGCGTCTTCTTGACAACCATCGACAGCGCCAAAAACCTCGCGTACAGCGAAGGACTTAACTGCGGCTTCCAGATGGACTTTCAAGTCCCCGACACCCTCGAGTAGATTGCGAGCTTGCACAAAATGCCCACGTCAACTCGATTGTGTAGGATCAACCAGGTGGTCCCGGTGAACTGGACAGTAAGCTACAACCCCGCCAATTTTACGACCAACAAGCTCGGTACTGCGCATACAGTCTGCGGTGCGTTGACACAGAGCAGGCATGACGCTGCCACTGCCGCTCGAAGCGAGCCCGGCTGACCATATGCAGTACCAAGTTCTCCATTCGAACGTGCACACCTGTGTCTACGGCGATGACATTTGCGACGCTTATGTCAACGGTATCTACGTCCGGGACAAAACCCAAAACCAAATCAAAAACTTTACCTCGGCCAATTCGGTCACGTACACAACCCAAGGTACAACACCCCCAACGACGACATCGGCGTCTCTAACGTCGAAGCAGAGCTGTCGTTTCCTCGCGCGGGACAGTTCATGGTGCTTGCCCACTTGGCAATGCCAGCGAACGATAGCAACCAGCGCTACGACTTCGCCGTCTACCGCCTTGTGACTGTCACCGAGCCGGCTACCTCGAGTTCAGGGCTCACCATTGGCCTTGCCGTCGGTGGTTCGGTGCGAATCGAACGGCCATGTTCACCGTCCTGACCTGTACGCTCTAGGTGCTTGTCCTCGCCATTGTTGGCGGCATCTGCTGGCGCCGCCGTCGCCGCCAAGGTAGCGCCATGAAGGATTACAACTTCACCGAGACCCACGGAGTCGACGACACGGCGCTGCTGACGCAAGACCCCGTCACCGAGACAGCGCTCGCCCAGTGGCGCATCAACGAAGGCGAGGTTGAGCGTATCAAAGTGCTGTCGCAAGGTACTCAAATCGAAAGGCCTTCGGGTGGTCACAATGCCCCAGGCGCGTTCGGTGAAGTGTGGCTCGGCACGTACCGCGGCACCACCGTCGCCATCAAGAAGCTCCTTCCTGGGCGCAACTCGCCGCGCGAGGTTCAAGACTTTGTCAACGAAATCCTTCTCATGACATCGTACGCTATTGCGGCGGCCCGGAGCTGAGCTTTGCGCAGGTTCAACTCGCCGTACATCGTGTCATGCATTGGCGTCAGCTGGTATCGGCGGTCGGACATGATGCTCCTCGTCGAGTTTATGGACCAAGGCGACCTCCGCACGATGCTGGACAACACGCCAACCAGCGCCTTCACTGTGAACAGCAAGCTCACCATTGCGTCGGCCATCGCCCAAGGTAAGCTTCTTGTGAGGTTTGGCGACGCTGATCAAGCGGCTAGGGCTGGTGTACCTCCATTCGCTCGAGACGCCGGTGATCCATCGCGATATGAAGTCCCGGAACGTGCTGCTCGACAGCGAAATGCACACGAAACTCACGGACTTTGGCGTGTCTCGAGAGATAACGTCGGAAACGATGACGATCGGTAGGCCACTGCACCAGGCAGACGCCTCAGACAGGCGTAGGCATCGGAACATACCGCTGGATGGCACCCGAAATCCTGACCGACAACCACTACAGGTAGCGTCCCTGCCATGCATGCTGGCCTCATCGGTGGTGATTAGTGAGGCTGCAGACATCTACTCGTTCGGTGTGATCCTCTCGGAGCTCGATACGCATCAGTTGCCATACAGCGACCAGAAAAACAGCAAAGGCAACCCTATCACGGACACGACCATTCTGGGCTTGGTCATGCACGGTATGCATCGCGTGGATCACCGGCTGGGACTGAGCGCCTGCGTGTAGGCAAGATTCAGCCTACCTTCCACCACGTTTTGCCCGAATGGGCAGTCGACCTCGCCAAGAAGTGCATGTCGTACGACGCCGACGACCGGCCGACGGCGTTCGTCCTCGCGCACACGCTGCGTCAGCGACTTGCCGAGGCCAACTAGGATTTGAACCAGCGTTAATGTTATGTGGACCCTCGGTGTGCCTTTGCATGATGGTTTGGATACGTAGCGGCCTTTCCATCACTGACCTCGTCCGGATATGATGGCATTGCATGGCTAAGAGCGCTCTGGACGACATGCGCCGAGCGATAATAGTGGCCGTGGGCGTCGTAGCCGGCGCGGCTGTGGGCTACGAGAGCCCGTGTGCACCTGGCTTAGTACCATTTGGAGACGGCCACGCAGGCTTCAGTTGCTCGCCCATAGCCACTGTGGTAGCCGACGCCACTGCATTTCTGCACCGCAATCTTCCCCTCTTCGATCGCCTCAACGAAGCGACGCTGGGGTTTACAGCCGACGCGACGCTTGACAGCGGCATCGCTGTTATCGGTGTGAACGAGTCGGTGCACACAAAGGTCAGCAGTCGTTTCAGCGCGGACGTGCCCAAGCGTCTCTTCCTCGAGTACGTCGTGCCCTATGGCGTCACAAACGAGGGACGCAGCGACTGGCGTACGCTCTTCTCGCCCGTGGTCGCCGCGGTGCTCGCCGCCGCCAGTGCCGGTTGGCGCGACTGGACGACTGCTGAGGCGGTTGCTACCATCAACGCCGGAATCTGGGGCGGCGCGTTCGGCAAGGCGCTGGCGTTCCAGCCCCAGCAGACGCCGCGCGTCTACGACGTGATGTCGATGCTCGTTTTCGGCCACGCGAGCTGTACGGGGCTAAGCATCTTTCTTGTTAGTGCGCTGCGGAGCGCAGGCATCGCCTGCCGACTCGCGGGCACGCCTGCTTGGCACCGGACCCCATCGGCCGGTAATCACAACTGGGTCGAAGTGTGGTCACCGGAGCACGGGTGGCAGTTCCTCGAGGCCGCCCCAGCGGGCACCGGCAGCCTGGCCTCGCCCTGCGACAAGTGGTTCTGCCAGCCACGGTGGCTTACAAACAACACGCAGTTCTTTGCCAGCCGCTGGGTGCAATCAACGCTAACGCGGTTCCCCATGGCCTGGGACCCTCACAATCCAACTGTTCCCGGCGTCAATCGTACCGACTACTACCACCGCGTTTGCAGCCAGTGCCCCGACACGGCTCCTGCCAGAGCGCCATGACTCGTTCACAGAGCTCTGCCCTGTCGTGTGTGCTGTGAACGAAAGCAGGGGAGCTACTCTCGATGCGTGGCAAAGCCTTGCATGCTCGTCGAGGCCTGCACAACGATATAAACTTTCAAACTGCCGGACAGAGCGGAGTCTAAGCTGCGCCAGATCAATACAAACCCTATCCCGAACCACTACCCTACCCCTACCACTACCCCTAACCCCTAAAAGCCTAATGCAAATCACATGTAATGCTCGCACGAAATGCACACATTGCCTTGAATCAAGACACAACTCGCTCACAACTTGGACGCGAGAATGGGCTGGAGATACTTGTGGTAGCCGTCGACCACGTCCGTTCGGTTGAGCGGCTCGTTGGCAGCGCGGGCAATCAACGCACGGTATACGTCTCCATCGTACCTACGCTAGAAGGTGACGTTCCAAGTTCACTACACGAGTCTCACCGTCCGATGGCCGAGTTGAGCTCAAAGTCGGTGAGCCCAAAGCCGTCAACGAGGGCAATCGCGTTGGGTCGAATCTGCGGGAGCAGCGCCAGCAGTGCCTCTTGTACCCACGTCGCCTGTGTCGCGCTCAAGTAGTCGTCGGCTCGGAACTCGCCGAGGTGCAGCGTGATGCGCCAGAGAGCATAAAGCTGCCAGAGCTGGAGCATCACAGCGCGCAGGGGGCCGTCGGTGATGGCGATGACGCCGTCGAAGAAGCACTGCAGGAAGACCGACTCGGCGTGGCCCATGGAGGCGCGTGTAATGCCATGCATCGATGCCCGGTTGCGCGCCGCGTGCTGCAGCGCCTTGAGCGCCCGCACCTGGAAAGCACGGAGCAGCACGTCGGGCTCCAGCAGCTGCGCTGGCGTCGTGGCCGCGCACTTGGCTGTGGCGTCGGCGCGCAGGAACGAGAAGAGGTCCATGGCGCTGTTAGGCTGAGCAGGCCCAGGCTTGGCCAGGCGCTTGAGGAGCGACGCGCCGTGCTGCTGAACGAGCACATCAAACGTGCCTTCGTACGTGCAGGCGCCAATAAACTCCTGCATCAGGTGCGGGATGTTGCTTGAGGCACTGAAGCCGTGGCCACCACACGCGCGGCGAGCGCGCTCCATTCCGTCGCCGACCTCCGTGGTCAGCAGCGCCTTGAGGCCCGACGACGTTGCATGCAGCTGGTTAAGAAGGTCCAATTTGTCTAAAAACACGCCAAAGATCATGATGCAGCATGTGAACGGGCACGTACTAGCGTCCATGGATCCGCCAAGCTGGCTCAGCATCGTATCATAGATGCCTTGGAGACGGCGGGACGTGAACATGGCACCGTAGCTCAGCGCAATGAGCGGGAAGAGCGTGAGCTGTTGGTTCTCGTACGAAAGCACAGGAACCTCGACTTTCCCTTTGGAGCCGGGGGCGAAGCCTTGGAGCCGCGCCGCACTGAAGCGTGTTGCGATCGTCACAACGAATGACATGTACCTACGAATAGCCTCAGTTCTGCGGCACGTGGAGGAAAGAGTCACCGGTAGCACACGTAGGTGATGAAAACGCGCACACGGACCATCGTGAAGTAGACAAGCCGATCGGATGGCGGCTTGACAAACTCGCCGTTCGGCAGAACCTTGGCGAACCGCATAAGCATGTTGCGGCGCGGAATGCGCACGTTCGTGAAAGCACAGTAGCTACGCAAGAGCCAGCACATGAGCGGCTGGCAGAGACCTACGGCGAAACACACCCGTTGTCGACGGACTGAAAGCCAATTTTCGGGCCAATGTCGCCGACGTCGATGCCGGGAAGGGGCGTATGAGTCTTGGGGTCGCGAAGGGGCACGAGGAAAGCCTGTACGCCGCGGTCCTTGCCGTCGAGCGTGAGACGCGCGTGAACGACAGCATGGTTGGCCGTCTTGCCGAGCCCGCCAGGCCACCACTTGCGGCTCGTAAGCGTCGGCGAGTGCAGGACAAACTCTTGCGTCGCCGGATCGTACACTGCTGTGGTTTCGATGCCCTGGACGTTGGAGCCGTGGCCGAGCTCCGTCTGGGCATAGGCGCCGAGGATTTTGGCCTCGCGTGCGAGGGGCACCCAGTACGCGCGCTGCTCTTCGTCCATTTGCGTCTCGAGGGTCGGGATAAACATGGAGCGGTGCACGTCGATGGGCAGCGGCTCGCCGAGGAGGTAATAGATGAACTGCTGCTCGTCCGGCTTGGTGATGGAGTGCTTTTGCAAGAGCTTGACAAACGCATTGGACTTGGCAAGCGCAAATTCGTACCGCTCCTTGTGGTTGCGGTAGATCATGTCGCGATCGTTCAAGACCGGGTCTTCCATCACGAGCCCGCGGAGGTGGTCCATGCGGCCTTGCCATTCCTTGGAACCAAGAACGAGGTTGATGCACGTAGCCACATCAAACGTGGCGGTTGCACGCTCCTTCTGGAGGAGCAGCGGCGCAAGATCAGCGAGTTCAGGCATCGGCGAAGATACGAAAGTGACCGACGGACGGCAAGCACCGGGATGATGAGTTAATGGGACCAACTTGCAAGCGGCATCGGCCACTTCTGCAACCAGCTGGTTCGCCTGGTCGGGTTGCACTTCACTTGACTATCGAAATACTAGAGTCTAGTGGTGGATTGTGGAACGGCCATTTGCCATGGATCGGAAGGGTCACGTCTCCACTTGGCCGTTCGAACGTGTAACTGGCCAACTCGGGTTTTTCACTTGAGCGCATGAGCGCCTGGCTTATTGAGTGTGTGCCATACCCTTTAACTACAACGAACTTTGCGGGCGCTGGCCGCGCATCTTCACCCAGGTCCCGCACCGAATCGACGCACCATCATGCACCCACGGCACCAGCCCTGAGGTTTTCGTTTAGCCTTAATGTCAATTAACTAAAGCGTGTGCATGCCTTGAACTTGAGTTTGGTGCGGGATTGTTGGAAGTTGTTGTCGATATTGTGTGTGTGCTTTCTAGTCCAAGTGGTCAACGTCACCTTCATGAAAAGATGTGGGTGAACCAAGCAACCCGAGAGCAACCGCAGCAGACCAAGTCTCAGGTGAGAGAAATGGTAGATGCGGTTTCAAGCCTACGAATAAACTTTTATTAGACAAAACTGTGCATCCGGTGTAACCGAGGCCAATCCCTGAGCTGCTCGCCTTGGCTTCCGGGGCGACAGGCCCCAACTGTCCATGGTTCCTTTGGCCTCTGTGGCGCCCTCTCTCCAAGGAGCATGTGTCCGGCGCAGTGTCACCAGGTACCGGAGGCGGCACCGACTCCTTGCCGTCGGGTTCTTGACCAGCTGCGTCTGGAATATCTGTGCTCCTGTGAAAGCGTGGCTGCTCACACGGTACGGCTTCGTGTCAACCAACGACATTGCGACTGTGAGTCTTGAGTGGCATACTGTGCTCAATGGGCGCCTTCTCACGGCGCTGTACTCGGCGGCGGGTATCGCCCTGTCGGGGCCTATGGCGCCAACCCGCTACATCAACGTCTTCCTCGACTTCGTCATATCCCCGCGGTCCCACTTGTCGTGGGCAGCTTCTTTTGATGGCTCAATCAACGACTTCCAAATGGACATTGAAGGACAAGCATATCGGTGCAGCCTCAATGGTACCGCGGAGCGTGCACAGTTTGCTCGCGATGTCGCAATGTATACGACGACAGGTTACAGCCTTTGGGGCTCCGAACGCATCTTCAATTACATACCCCCTCAAGATGGTCCAACAAACCTCCACGAAGTCACAGAAGCGGTGCTGTGCCTAAAAGGAATGACCCCTGAAGACTACGTCAATGTCGAATTTAAATCGCTTTTAAACCCCTACACCAACGAAAGCGATGCAGCCGCGATCGCAACATGGCGTCAAGGAGTGTTTCCCAATCTTACCGCATGCTTGGCTAGGCGTGCGGCGCTGCTAGCAACAGCAATGTCCCCTGCTGCTGGCCTCACAATACTTGCAACCGAACTCGCTTCGATGTATGACCTTGGTCTCACCAACATAGCCGGGAGCCAGCAACTGTACCAGCCCGTCACGTTTCTCGATGGCTTTATGGACCTCTCGGGAGCCAAGTCTGGCGCAGTGACGTATCAGATCAGTGGACCTGATCCAATGCACACGCTTTCAGCGAGTAGTGGCTTTCTCGACTCGATGCTATCAGCACGAGAGGCCGCGTGGTGGTGCAGCATTCAGTACCTGGATCCTGCAACGCAACAACGAAATATTACAAAGTGTTTTGCGCAATTCGCATCGACGCTGCCGGCCTTCTTTCTCGGCAAGTACCTCACCGTCAACTCGGGCACGCGGTACCTGGACAACAATGCGTTTGTCGCTGCGGCCACGAATGGTTCCATCACTGCTTACAACTATCGCCGACGCTTGACCGCGCGATTAGAAGACATTGAATACGTCACTCCCGGAAACCTCACAGCATGGAATGACTTATGGAAACAGCTCATTGCCACCGTCGCCGGGCCGAGTATGGTGACACCAACAGACGCACTCGAAGAGATCTGCTTTGTCGGCGACGGCTGCTTCGATGTGTGCGCCAACGCTAGTGCAAGCGGTGGAAGTACGCTCACCTTCAAACGGGGCGGGGGGTGCGTTGCGGCGCTTGACACCATCGCCCATGTGCTCTCTGACCTGTACGTTGACCTAAAGTGCTTTGGGCTAGGCAGTGGCACGGATAATGTACTCGTCACTTACATGGGTGCCGACGGCATCCGACGACAAGTCGTCGCGCCGGCGACCGCGTCACCTGTGGCGATTTGGACATGCCTCATTGGGGGGCGCGCCCCCCAGTCGGAGTTCCCGTCGTACGTGGTGGAGCTGCTGAGCCAAGGCACGCAGGCCACTCTGGTGCTTGTAAAAACCGATGGCAGCGATTCCATTATGCTAAACTTCATCTCGCTCGTGGCGCTTGTGGGCTACGCCTACTTCAGCGCCGAGACAATCCTCGCGCTCTTTCGCATCTGGCGGTGGCACCGGCGCTTGCCGGACCGTCGGAGCCGCAAGCAGCGCTACTACAGTGTCGTCAACAGCAGCGTTGCAAGCGCCATTTGGGCCCGCCACCGACTGGCGATGCGTTGCGTTGGCTTTCTCAACTTCATCGCGTGGCACATTGGCGCCGCGCGCATGTCTTGTGCTTGGACTCCTGCCATCCTCGACGTTGCTACGGACGCCGCGTACGAATGCCGCGTCGACGTTTGGGGTCACGTGGCCAGCGCCAGTGAGGGCGTTCGACTCGTATCTATTTCCTGGGTATTCTTTGCCCTCGTATTTCTTGACCGCATGCCCGGGATCGGCATCGAGGTGCGCGGCTACGCCGTGGTGTGGGCACTGCTCGGACTCCTGCCGCTCACAGTCCTTGCAGGATTCGTCGCTGCTGTGTGCCTCTGGCGCATCCAGGCAGGGTACCTCGAGTGGGTGCACAACCAGCTCTTCGTGCTTTTGGTGTGGACTGTGGTCATCGGTGTACTCCGATGCCACGCCATCCAGTCTCGCCTGTTAAGTGGTGTCGGCCGAGTGCTTCGCCTCATTGGCGTGTACAAGCAGCTTGTGGACAAAGAAAGTCCATTTTACGACCTTGTGGGCGACCATTTTTGGATCGAGCGCCTGGAGTGGCGGCCTGCCCCCGCGACGTATCTTCCCTTGAGCGTCTTGCTCGAGAGCCCCGCTGTGCGGCTCGAGGACATAACCGACCACGAGTACTTTGCGTGCGGCCTTGGTGCCGACGCCAGAGAGCACGGCTCACGCCTGGAAAACCACCCGTCGTGGCTGCTCGAAGCCTACGAATACTATGTGTGCGTGCACGAGTGCGAAATCCTCTGCTACGGACGGCACTGTGCAAA
>JNBR01001571.1:0-23430 GCA_002081595.1 Achlya hypogyna | reverse complement strand
CATGTGTCCTCGGACGTCCAGCGTCACAATCCAGAACTTTAGCGAGGCCAGTTCTACCATTGGTGTCCGCAGTGCAGGTGCAGCATTCGCCCCCGCAGCCGACCCTCGAAGGGGGCAGAGTCCGAGCGAACGTTCACGCATGCGGGCACTCGAGAAGAGCGGTTCCGCGGCCCCTAAACTCCTAAGCCCCTTAACAGTCTGTAGAGACTCTTGGTAGCAGCAGTGCTTGGTTGTTGGGATCGTCCGGCACAAGTGCTGGGATGCTAATGTAGACCGTGGTGTCTATGTCGGCCTTGACTTAGGCTTATGGCACATCGAGGTGTAGTAGGAGCACTTCGAGAGCAATGGCGAGCACGAGGAGGATGCGAACGCTCAGCTGGCGTATGACGGGGGATAATGTTTCGGTAAAGTCGACTCCGTATCGCTGGCTGAAGCCTTGCGCTACGAGCCTTGCGTTGAAGCGCTCCACTTCGCCGTTGCTGTCAAATTTGACCTTGTATACCTACCTGTGGCCGACGATGTTGGTGTCTGCGGGCTTCGCCACGAGCTCCGACACACCTTTATGGATGAGGCTGTTGATCTCGGTCTGCATCGCCGTCTACCACTCGTGGCTAGAGGTACGGTGAGCACCCCGCGTCGGTTGCGAGGCTCCTTGATGCCTGCAGTCAGCACGATTTGAGCGTTGCCTTCTGCTGTAGGCACTTGCTGCTGCAGGCAGTCGCTGCCGCGAGGTCCTGGGGCGTTAGCCTTGTGTAGCTCGGTGACCTTTATGAATTGCTCGTGAGGTATCGTGGCCGTTGAGCGCTCGAAAGAGTCAGTGATCGACTTAATGGCTTTGTTGGGCGAGCGCGGCGGCCCGATGCTCTGCACGTCCTCGTTTGCCACCACATGTGACATACGGGGAACCCAGTTGTCAAAGGCCTTGGTGGGGTTGACGCCGAGGATCCGTCCGACCTTGGCACGTCGCGTGATGTCCTTGTTGCGCGGTGGCAGGTGCACCGTGCAGATGCTTCCGAAAGCTAGCACATGGTCCACGGCCGGTGGGTAGCCCGTAAGGATCTCGATTGGCGACTTGAACTCGGCGTTGGCCGTTCTAGGCACGCGGTTGCGCAGGTACGTTTGGTGCCTGAGTGCGTAGGACAAAAGGTTGGCCGGGAGGCCACATCCGAAGATCATGGCCCTCGTGATGGTGATCGGTGTACGGTGCATTCGCTCGGACTTCCTGTTCGATGCTGAGGTGTGTCGCTCTGTGAGCTGGTGAGTGATCCCACGCTGTCCAGGTAGGACTGGAATTTTGCTGAGCGGTACTCGCCACCGCGATCGGACCTGAACACCTTCACCTTGACGCCGAATTGCTATTCGAACAGGGAGATGTACAGTGCGGCCGTCTTTTCTTGGAACGATTACTTTCTGGTGGAAACACGGCGGTGTAACCCGACCCGGGTCGATGTAATTGACGAAATAGCGATTTCCGTGTTGGTTGGGGGGCGACAGCTTGCTGGCGCAGTCAGAGATAACGGTGCTGATCTCGTCAGTTGCAGCCGACGTGGAGGAATCTGCTCTTGGCTGCTTGGCTCTTCCTTGCTTCCCGATGGCGCAGTCAATGCACGGCTTGGCGAGGTTGCATGCCACTCGTGTGAATTTCGTTTGGTCGGGCGGCATCAGCTCAGCTGTGCGGAGGATGGTGGCCTAGTTAATATGACCCAGTCGTGTTTGCCATTCCTGTAGAGTGCTTCGAGGCTCGTCAATAAGCAGGGACGTCGCCTCAGGCTCCGCTGGTGGTTCAACAGGTGTGTTGGTGCATCATATGTTGCTGCGTGCGCGAGCTGCGCTGCGCATTGCAGTGGCTAAAGTTTGACTGTGTCGACCGATGTCGTGACGCGGTGCGGGCCATACATGATGTCACATCGCCCGTTGCTTGCGGCCAACTTGGCGCCTTTCTCGTCGAACTCAGAGGTCGAGGTGAGGTTATACGTCAAGTTGGGGACGTAGTGAACATCGCTGAGCGTCAGAGTGTGGTCCGTGTCATGGAGGCTGAGAATGACTTTGCCCTTGAGTTGAGCCGTCGTGTGCTGCTGGTTAGCCACAGAGATGCGCACTTGGGATGGCACAGGGTCATGGAAAACGCTGGCGTCGTTGACGAGATGGTGCGTACATCCCGAGTCGAGCAACGATGTTGTTGACGTGATGGGTTGCGGCAGCTACGTTCGTCGCTCCGGCGGCAGTCTCAACTTCTTGATCGATGGTCAGTAGTGCAAAGTTCTGTCGATCGTCGAGGCTCTGTGTCGCGCTGGCTTGGTTGATCGAGACAGTCGGCGCTGGTTGTGGCGGTGCTCCTGGTTGAGGTGTCGGTGGTGCAGGTGCCGCTGCGGCGGCCTGATTTTTCCTCTCAATTGACACGAAATATGAAGGGTTTGGGGAGCCACAGACACATCTGGCGTCGAGTGTAGGCTCATCGATTGACCCAATCAGATGCCATACCGTCAAAATTCCGCCAATCAAATAAATCGACTCTTGAACTGACCAATCGGACACACGATTCCCGCTCCAGCGAGTCGAGCGACCCGGGCGTTCGAGGGATGAGCTGCCTTCGGCGGTGGGTACACTTCTCACTTAGCGCCTTGTCTCCAACACCAAAGCATCAGCGCATCTGTCGCCAACGTCTCACCATCCTCCAACAAGTCACCATCGTGGGCCAGGTCAAGCAGGCAAGGTGATGGCGGAGGTTGCCCTCGAGAATGGCGTCTCGCGCCAGGCCATCTCGGCCTTGATGAAGCGCAGTGACGCCGTAGTGGCCGAGTACAAGGAGCAGCGCGCTCACGGACTGCCCGGCAAGAAGTTCGAGCGGCGAACACTTACCGTGGAGTACAGAAGCAAGGGCATCGACCGCGCTCTGCTCAAGTGGCTGGATAACGAGGCAAGTGAAGCCGGGTCACTCAACGTCACCGGTGACGTGCTCACCCACAAGGCGAGGTCCATTGCCCGCGCCATGGCGATACGAAGTTTGCTGGTAGCGCTGGCTGGCTGATGCATTTCCAAGGCCGTTACAACGTCGCGTCCTACATCCGATGTGGCGAGGCGGGCAAGGTCGAGTGGACGCCCGTGCTCAAGGACATTCTTGATGGTTTGCGGTGCCAGCCTGAAGATGCTTAGGCCACGCTCAACTGCATCTGGAACTTGGACGAAGTCGCACTCTTCCACCGCGCACTTTCCGCACTGTCCTTTGCTGCCCGACGCATCTCTCGCAAGGGCAGCACGGTTTCCAAGGAGCGCATCACTGTGACGTGCGCGGTCTCTGCTGCAGGCGAGAAGTTCCCCCTTCAAGTAATCAACATATTGAAGACCCAGCGTGGCATACGCAGCCGCTTCATGCTCCGTGACTACGGTTGCCACTTTGACCACTCCAAGAAGGCCTGGCAGACTCAAGACACCTTTCCGCGATACGTCGAGAAGATCAACGAACTTGCCGAGTCTCGCGACGCGATGTTTTCGTTATTCTCGACACCGCGTCGACGCATGTCAAGGCCATTAACAAACTTGGTGCTTTCGGTATGATGTTCTCCTTTTGACGATCGATGTGCTAACGTTTGAACGACATAGACCCTAGTACCCCACCGAACCAATACAAGTCCCTTGTCTTCCTCTTCTTGCCTCCAAACGAAACGAGCCTCTTGCAGTCGATCGACATGGGCATCGTCCGCAGCCTCAAGGCCAAGTACCGCAAGCACCAGCTCCGTGATCTCTTCGAATAGCTTGACGCGCATCTCGCATTCAAGAGCAGCACGCAGTTCGACGTCAAGCAACATATACACCTATCACACTGCCTCGATCATATATCGGCTTCACACGGCATGGGATGATACGCTCTCCAACATCCTTCGTCGGTGTTGGGCCAAGGTGTAGGTGCTGCCAGCGCCAATGAATGTACTGTTGGAGCAAGACGTCGATCGACCCGCCCAAGAAGCCCCCGAGAATGATGGCCTAGCTGCTCATCTTAAGTGCACTACAGTACAGGCAAAGCAGGGGGTCATTGATGGATTTGTTGCCAATGACAACATTATGGCGTGCTGCGAAGCACTCCTGTCATTCGACTATGATGAGGCTGCAATGGAGGTCGAAGATAGCCAGAACGAGAACGAAAACGAAGAGAGCAAGAACGAGGCCGACGAGAACTAGAGCATCCTGTGGACGTCAGAGCTCCAGTCCTAGTGAAAAACACAATGAAATGTCAATCCATACATTCGCATGGACTCTAAAATAGTTTGCTAATAGGTTGGTACTATAGAAAAGGCTTTACTGCCTTTAACATTCAAGCTCTCGTTAACGCTGATCTGAAATTCATGTCGGTGTCAATTCGCTCGGGCTCTCAAAACGACAAGGGTGTCTTCAACAACTTACGACCTGGGGAGAACGCTCACACGCTGCTGCCCATCGGCGGCTGCTTCGCCGCCGACGCGGGTTACAAGCTATTTTCCCACGTGCTGACGCCCTACCCGATCCACGCCGGCATGTCGGCGGAGGAGGCCCACTACAACCTGCAGCACAGCCGGACCCTTGGGGGCGATGTTGTGCACGACTATGAATCTCATCGGGTCGACGGTCGGGAGGCCAAGCTTGCGCGCGATCTGATCAAGCAGTATCTCTGGGACAACACGCGTTTAACAATAATATACACACGTTCTCGGTGATACTCCAATATTTCGGAATGTTGCATTTTTCACAATTAGTGAAATATTATTATTGGTCAATT
Source organism: Achlya hypogyna (assembly GCA_002081595.1). Taxonomy (NCBI): domain Eukaryota; phylum Oomycota; class Saprolegniomycetes; order Saprolegniales; family Achlyaceae; genus Achlya; species Achlya hypogyna. Next base: position 18,680 of record JNBR01001571.1, on the reverse strand, counting down.
TATATGCAGCCACAGAAACAACGCGTGATATATGTGGTTTTCTATATAGTAGGTGTGAAAAATACCTTAAAATCACCTGAGTGATGCAGGAAATTGCAGGTAACTACCAATTTTCGCAAAACCATGGTGTAGACGTCGTATTCACACGTTTAAGGAGAACTTAGTCTAGTTACTCAGGCTCTCCAAGAACTGCATCAACCGCTCTTGGAGGTCGTTGCTTTTCTTGAGGCTTGCTCGCGTATCGCTAAGAATCGTTGCTAGGGCTTGGTCGCTTCGGTCGCCCTTAATCTGAGCGGCCTTGATTTCCGCGGCTCTGATCATCCCGCTCTCAAGAGACTGACCCATCGTCACGAGGCCCTGGCCACCTCGCTCTTTACGGACCTCTTGCGGATCTGCCGCTGACGGTCGACCTCGGCCTCGATCTTGCGCTTAAGTGCCTTGACAGCAGAGTTGTCTACGTTATCGGAGCCGCCGACCTCGCCGTCCGATTGGGAGATGTCACCGCTGTCGCTCGTAGCCTGTGCGCCGGTGTTGGTTGCCCCGCTAGTCGAGAATTCGACTTCGCCGAGGCCGCTCATGAGGCCGTACGCTGCGACCAAGTCGTCCCAGTAGGCCGGCTTGCGGATAGGGTCAGTGGTGTCATTGCCAGTGTCCTTGGTTTCCTTGTTTCGAATCTTGACGTACTCGCGTCGAAGAGCCGATAGTTTATTCTTCAAAGAATCAGTCGCGACCTAGCATAGCTCAAAGTAAAGTCACGGCTATCGGACAAGCGAGTGTACCGCTGGCTCTTGCATCATCAGGATGTTGAATTGCAGCGCTAGCTGGTCCCACGCTAACTTTTGTTGCTGCGTTGACTTATGCCCGCTGTGTGCTTCCTTGTAGGACGTGTAGCGCAGCGTGAGCAGCGTCTGTGTCATCTTGGTCGTGTAAGCGACCATGCTGGGAGATGGTAGCAAAACGAATGGTTTGGATGTCGCTCCTCGTCTTCTCTTTTGTCAATTACAATAAAGTATTTGATCAATAGATGAGTCCAAATTAAGCGTTGGCAAATAGGAGTGCTCGTTCCTATGTATTTCCTAGTTTTAACCAATCGACAGGCTTGATTGATTCTTCATCTGCAGCGCAGCCCAAAAAATGAATTGAAAATGAGGTAGCATGTACTCGCGCCTCCTTCTATTAATTTCAATCAGTGCACTCAAACCTGGCCCTTACCTCTCAGCCATGATTTTAAATCCTTACGTCATAGAGGTTAAGAAATAACCATCAAAATTAAGAGACACAAACAACCATGCCGAGAATGCATCAGCTACATAGCTGCACTATCGATGACATATAGGTTGAAAAGGAAAAAAACAAGACATGAAAGCGGCGCGATGTTGAGGCGAAATGAAAGGCGCGGAAGCGATAGTTGTTCACAGATCCGGTCGACAGGATCCCATGGTATCCCTAGGGGTCCCGGGAACCGCCCATTGAAGACGAGTACCAATGTGGTGGCCAACTCCACATTAATGCTCGAGATTGAAAGGCTGTCCTGCCCCCCCTGTTGTCGTTGACCGGACCACGCCGCCTTTCCCAAGGACAGTGTAGGTGAACACGCAGACGCGGCGCTTTCGTCGTCTCTTCGTTTTGCAGCACTTGTTTGGTGTACGTAGTCTGTTGCGTTTTGGCAACCGAAATTGAAGATAATTTCATAAAATGTAGAAACGATTTAATCTAAATCTCGGGAACTGCATGCAGTACATCGTTCAGTTGCATAAGTGGTTTTGACAAAAGGTTGAAATGCGACGCAAATAATTCCATCGTGATGTGTATTTATCGATTTATGAGCATTCTGGAATGAAAAGTGGGGCTTTGGCCGTTCGTTCAACCCAGCAGGTTCGAAATAGTGCTGTTGACGGTTGTAACCCTTACTATTTTGCTGTTGAAGGGTTTCAGGGAGATTCAAGGTCAGTTGAATAACCGAAATGAACCACATCGTTTGTTCAATATATTACGGGCTTGCAACGTTACCTATATCTGTACGAAACTACTGCATGCGACCATAACCTTAAACCGTCGCACTAGTAGCAGCCTTTGTGCCCCACCCACTGCGGGCCAATTCGTTGTAGTCATATATTCTTTGGAAGCGCTCGACCCTCGTGGCCGCGAGCAACGTTGTATATCTTGTACATGTTTGCACACTCTAAAGATATTAGCTAGTTTGCTTTCGGTCACGATGGAAATTTGTCAAAATTGGCTCTCCATCCAATCAATGATTGCATCTACACAATCCACGCAATCAATTATTGAAATTTGATATTGCAATTGATTTTGCCGTCAATACATTTATTCCCACCACTGCTCGTGGGTACTGACGTGTAGCAACACAGCGGCCTCGAGTGACACCTTCAGTGCGTGGTAGCAGTGCAGTTCGGTCCCAGTTGAGCCGTAGAAGGCGATGTCGCGGCCGACTGCTTCCGAGGACGTTTGCACCCATATGCCGAAGTTGCAGCCGAGGCCGGTGTAGATCTCGACCTCAGTGAACTTCTCGACCTTGAATCGCCACGTGGTCCAATGGGTGCCGCTGTTGGTGTGAACGCGGGCGGCGGCGATGTGGGATTGGACTGCTGAGGGGTTTGAGTGCCTCACGTGCCCCAGTTCTGGGTAGGTATGCTCAGCGCTGTGGTTGTGGTGTCTGGGCAGCTTGCTGTGCGGCTGCGGCTGCTGCTAGGGCAGCGTTTTTTGCATTGAGTGCTTGCTGCACCTGCGAGTTTTCCGGTACCAATGCTTCCTGAGCCGCCGTGGCGTGGTTGCTGGCCGCGTTCTGGACTTAATTCGATGTACATCATGTGTTTCTTTCACGTCGTCCAAGCGGTACGCTATTTCAATGCCGAAAACGAACGCAATGTAGTGCTATCACAGTCGCTGATCCATGAAAAACAAGTAGTGGGGAGGTGTTATCTGAGGTGTACGACATGCATTTCTCCTCCAGTGCCGACGAACTGGCTGATGCATGACAACATGCTCAGCAAAAATAAACTAGTACTCCTGCTTTGCGCCATTTTCGGACATTTTTAAGAAGCAGTGGTACGAATCAAGCCGCTTTGCCAAGTGGCACTGCTTCGACACCCCTCAAGGCTGCGCCAAGACCAACAACCCAAATGAGCAGCTAAATGTTCGCCTTAAAGAGGTTCAGCTATGCTTCACAGCTGCATTATTGAGGTACTATTGGCAATTACTAAAAAACAGTACTTCTGCCAAGACTGATAAGCACTCTCGGAGCTTTTGTTGCCTACGAGGGAGCTGGAGAAGCGCCATACCACGTCGAGACTCAAGAGAGCGAGCGCTTGAAACGCCATTATGCCAGTCAACGGAGCAATGGGCCCCTTTCTGTCGCTCACCTGCAGGCGGGCGAATGGCTCGTTCGCTACAATGTTCTTCGCATTTGTCAAGGCGCAGAGAGTTCTGGTCACCGATTCTACACGCAGACAATGAAGAAGTACATCCAGAAAAAGGAGCGCGATGGAATGCCTATCGACGGCTGGACCGTTAACGTACGTACCAGTACCTGCCGATGTTGATACTTCTATAAGGTTGACATGTGCAGATACTTAGTTTCTGCTTGAGGCCGACGACATCAAAGAGGACATTGACGAGAACGATGAAGGAAAGGGTGGCGATATCACCACAGAACAAGATTGCTTCGCGTGGGGAGACGACGAATACGAAGAACACTAGCCCACTCGGTGACTTTCGGAGCTCGCGTACGGAGCTCAGGCGACCGAACGACGGGGTGGACCTAGACCTTTTTTGCCTTCCGAAAAAGAGACGGAGGTAGACAATAAGAAAGGCTACATTCACGTGCACAATGGAATTGCTGACGCGAGCATTCGAACCCTGCAGTGCCTAGCTTTGAAAGCAAGTGCCGCGAAAAATGCAGAATGAAGAGTGATCTGGAATTGAGCTATACTAAGGACAAGTGAAAAAAGGATGGCTAGCATTGCACGACTTTGATCGTTAGTGTCGGCTTGAGCTATTTCCCCACTGACCCTGTATTGCGCAAAACGACGAGTCTATTCGGTGGCCCCAGTCGCAAAGCACTTCTTCGACGTTTATTAGTTGACATCAGTGGTCGAATTTTTGCCGAGATTTGTGCCCCATACCTTTTTATGTCACACTTTGGCACAAAATTTGAAATGACTGGATGTGCTTAAATTTGTTCCATTAGCACATATCTTGAATTGTCTTTTGTTCCAGAAGCATTTTGCAATTCGCCATGGCGAAAGGTTACAACCAATACGGGCGGCCATGGCTTGTCTACGACGAGCCAAAGGGTGCCATATTTTGTACAACGTGCAAACTAGCCAAGCTAACGTCCATATTTACCCAAGGCAGCTACGTCGGCGGGCTGAACAAGGTCCTCAAGGTTCAAGCGGTCAAGGACCACGGCGCAAGTGCGGGGCACCTCAAGGCTACGAAGCTTGGTCGCGCTCAATGCAGCCTTTGACGCCGCGACCCAAACCCAAACAAACAACGTCACCGCGACCGATCTCGGCGTCACTGAGATGCCCATCCAGGAGTGGTCCATGCACGCCATGAGATGCGCATACTTTCTTGCCGCCCACAACCTACCGCCGCGCCTCATGGCGAGCTTGACGTGCTTGGTCCACGATACGATCAAGACCTACGTCGGCGAACGATCGTTCGCAACCCTGCCAGGCCTCTGCCGCTCGTACGCCAACAATCAAGCAGCGATGGAGCTGATCGGCTTTTGCGCGACCGAGATCTTGGCCTCGTCCGTGGCGGCCATCGCCGAAGCTTGACAGCAGTGCGACGCCGCATATGAGGACATAATTTTGATAGACAAAAATTGGCGTCTAGGACACAACAAAACATCAATAGTTATAATGCGTAGCACATAATTAACGTAGACGACAGACAAGCTAGCGCGCCTTTAAAATAACTGTAAGAACGTAAATATATTACAATTGCATAATCAGGGAAGTTTCCTAGAAATTGTAGAGCAGATCCTTGTGTCATATTCCACCGCCCGTCGCTTAATATACGCTCCTGCCTTGTATCTTGAGCGACGGCAGTGGCGGAGACATACCTCCCGCAGACGGTCACATTCGATCTGATTCTTGAGCGCCGCGAGGACATGCTGCGTGTCCGTTGTCCTTGAGTGGCATCGCTTGGCACCTCCCGTACTGCTATGCCTCCCGCTTGCGGTCAGCTTGGAAGGACACGAAGACGCTGTGCGTGGCCACGAGTTTGCTCTGCAAGTGAGCCGCGTTCTAATATGACGCCTCTTAATAGATATCTCGCGCACCTGTTGGGCAATGTTCTAGTCAGCTTCACGCAGACGCAGGGTTAGTTGCGTCATGAGTTTGAACGTTTGCTGCTCCGTGAGGTGCTGGTGTTCGCTTGCGCGTGCTCGACCCACTGCGCCTGCTCTAGAGCGTAGACTTCCTCGGTCCCCGCAGCTCCTCGATGAGCGAGTACACGAGCCTCTTGAGCTCAGTCCGCCGATCCATAGCCACCTCCACGTTCTCGTGCATCTCTTTCTATTGTTATGGCGGTCGAGATCTGCTACGTAGTCTGCTAGCCAGGAGGCCAGAGTACAAAGGCCTTCTGTATTATCGTATTTATAGTATATTCCTTCGCTCGGAGCAAAGCTTAATGGTGCTCCATTTATTGTTGCCTGTAGGCGCGAGTACGCAGAGGACGGAAGCCGTAGATGAAAAATTCGAACAAATTCACAGAAGATGCGGACGCAAAGAATGTATGTAATCGTACGGTCGCTTGCAACACCATAATTTCGCCATATAAATCGTGGAATCCGACCATATAATCTTATGGTGCAGTGTAAAGGGGGGAAATTTCAAATCGAAATCGTTGGTCTAGGCCATAAGCAACAACCAAATAAATGGCAGAGTACAAATATGTAGGCCAATGCCTCAGAGCCAACCAAGCTCGCGGCAGAGTAGCCATTCGCTTAGATTGCTTAAGAGCCTCCATCAAAGCGTTCGTAATTTAATTTGAATCATCCACCCCTGATACCTACATAAGAGCCGTTACGGTAGGGACTTCCCAGTGTCGTGATGCCTTTAAAGGTGTCCGTAGTTTGCGTGGTATCTTGGTGCGGTTGTGATATTTGAATTTCCGCTAGTATGGCTGATGACGTTTGGATGATGACGTTTGGTATATAGTTTATCTGCGGTGCACAAGAAATATTTCTTTATTGTGCCGCTGCATTTGCCGGCTATGGTCATGCGGAGGGTATTCACTCACAACCCAACAGGAATTAATCAGGTAAATTAATGAGTTATTTTAATAAAAAGCTCGTTAACATTTAACAACTGCATTACCGTACACTTGACCTTGCTGAAAGTTTGAAAACTTCGCTCATCTACCATGGTATTATTACTGCACAATAAAAAGCGGGAATATTCTTTACAACCCAACTCAATAACTTAGATCAGCTTTTTAAAATTCAACGTAATTAAATGGTGATCACGTGATTGTTGAAACGCATGAGGCAACGCGACATAAAATCGTCACGAGTACCAAGAGCGTCCGCGTGCGTCGATGTTGGAGGCAGCGGAGGTAAACGCTGCCGTTTACCGCCGTGAAAACCAGTCGCACGACGGCGGTCGCCATTTCGGTCGCAAAGGCCTGGCACCATTGTGCCCTTAGCTTCAACGATTGCCAATAGGTTCGACGAGCAACACTTCTCGATATCACGCAGTGATAAGGCACTCATTAGGTCTTGAAGCCGCCACCTTCGCAGTCCGCTTCTTTCGGGTGCAGCCAAGGCCTTTGCCTCGCTTCCTTTTGCCGCCAAATTCAAATTCAGTGCAACACATGCACCACATGCGATTGTGAACCAGTGCATTTAATTTAAGATTATTTTTGCAGAACACTTCGCAATTTTTTCATTTAATTCAATTTTATTTATCGTTTGATGCACCGTCCGCCAGATTGTCAATTAAATACTTCGAACTGCGGCAATTTTACTTCGAAAACCTACAATTGTAACTTTGCGGTGGGATTTTACCCTCGTTTTAGTGCGAAATTCGTATCGCAAACATTATCAAACACTACAGTGAAGTAAGCGCTTCTATTGCATTTTTCCGACTGAGTAAATTCGGCCTAGTTGCTGAAGAGTACCCGCCGGAAAAACTTTCAGATTGGGCAAGTGTACGGTAGGCAAAGAGCATTTGCCAAATAATTTAATACTATTTAAAAATCTTTTAAAACAATTAAACATGTGCTGTAAACAAAGATCGCATGTAACCACTTCGCCAATCGAGAATGAAACAGTTGGCGCACTGGGACCCCTGGAATAGTACCCGTTGGATCCTTATGTGGATGACTACGACTACGATGCAGTCCGCTCAGTCACCCCAACATCAGCATTTGATACACACTGTATCCACCATGTGTTCACAATCATGGTGCTGAAGTAGCCGACCATACGATGACTCGGCGGTACCTGTTTTGCCGTTCAAATCGGTGCAAGGCACAAGATTCCGTTTGTCCAGCACGCTACCAGATGACAATATGTGTGGTCACGAATCGCACAAGAGTGTGGGTCGCTCGACACCACAACTTTGATCATAGCGACGCCCCAGCTTCACCTTCTGAGCCCAAGGTATCACATACTGTTTAGAAATTGGATACTACTCCGTTCCACATTAATCTGGCAATGGAGTTTGATTTTTAATGAAAAATCGTGTTTAGCGAGTTATCGAATGCCGCGGCAACCAATGGAAAGAGACGGATCTCAGCTTTCTCCTGCACAATTTAATTATCACAGAAAACACTCCTACACCAATGATTTTTCAGTTTGAAACACGTCGTGGAGACTTTTGAGGAAAAAATCACCGTATAGGTAATTTGTATGCAAAATCGTGTTTCGTACATAATTTTGTACAGTTTTGTACAAAAATATCACTCTTTAAATCAATTCCCAAATCCAGTCATTTTGAAGTCGCCATTTTCAAATTCACCATGGCTCGCACCGACATCACGGCAGCAAGGAAGCTTAAGCTGCTGTACCACCTCCGCAGTCTTCTTGTCGGCGGCCGTCTGCCCCGTGGTGTCTTTTCCCGCGCCGAGCGCGAGTTTAACGTGCACCGCTGCGTCGTCGCCAACCTCTGGAAGACCTTTGGCTCCAAGCTTGACGACCCACAGCTGCTGCAGCAGCTCGCCTCGAAGAAGACAGGCCGGTGCGGTCCCAAGCCGCGCATCATGCGCCAGGTCGTCGCCAAGCTCGCGACCGTGCCCAAGGACGAGCGCACAACCTATGCAGCGACTGCCTTCAAGTGTGGCATCTCCAAGACGACGCTCCACCGCGCCGTCGTGAGCAAGGTGCTTAAGAACCGGCGCGCTTCTCTGCGACCCGCGCTTACGGACCAGCACAAGGTAGATAGGGCTGCCTACTGCTTAGACAATGTAGTGCAGTCTTATCTACCTAATGCACGTACTCGTTCTGGTGTTCCGACGTCTTGTTACGTCTTCTCAGACATGAACGACGTCATCCACGTGGACGAGAAGTGGTTCAACATCACGCGAGACCGCAAACGCTTCATTTTGACGCCGGAGGAGGAGACGCCCCACCGCACGACAGCAAACAAGCGCTACATCAGTCGCGTCATGTTTCTTTGCGCGGTGGCCCGCCCGCGGTTCGACTCGGGCCGCAACAAACAGTTCAGCGGCAAGTTGGGTATCTGGCCCTTCCTTACGATCGAGCCAGCAAAAAAGAAGTCCAAGCACAGGTCTGCCGGCGCGCCCGTCTTTACTAACGTCAACGTCACGCGTGACGTCTATTCGGACATGCTTATCAAGAAGCTCGTACCGGCCATCCTGAGCAACTGGCCCCGCGACAAGAAGGTCGTCTACGTTCAGCAGGATAACGCCTCTGCGCACGTCAAGGAGGGCGAGCTTTGGAACAGCGAAGGCCTTAAGATCGTCATCAAGAACCAGCCCGCCAAGTCGCCGGACTTTAATGTCCTGGATCTCGGCTACTTCAACTCTATCCAAGCACTCCAGCAACAACGTCGATCCAAGACCATAGAGGACCTCGTAGAAGCTGTAAAAGAGTCCTTTCAGGAGTTAGGAGTAGAAAAGCTAGAAAATGTCTTCTATTCTTTGACGAGCTGCATGGAGCAATCCATGTTAGCTCGCGGTGGCAATAACTACAAGGTGCCGCACATGGGCAAGTCGGCCATGCGAAAGGAGCTCGGCAGTTTGCCTCAAAACCGTGTCTGTTCGCTCAAGGCCGTCGAGGCAGCTCGAGCAACCACTAAGTAATTGATAAATTACGTTTTGTCTGATATTGTGCAATCGACTGGGCATTTTCGACCAATGGTAACGCGCAAAAGCACTTTAGCCAATCAGCACCGACTGCCATTTTATAAAAATATTTCCAATCGCCAGATTAATGCGGAACGGAGTAGTACATTAATCTGATAGATGTCTCGTGCGACAAAAGATATAATTCAAAAGATCATCCACGACAGTCCCTAAACAAAATATAACCAATTGGACGGAACTGAATTTGAAAGGGCATCGTGACACGCCAAGGTGTCGAATCTTCGAGAAATTCATTTTGGCGCGCAATATGTATTTGAGGTTGATAAATAAATATACGCCACCCGTTTTTATTCTCCTATTTCCTGCATTCTTTGCACATTTAATCACTGATGTTTCGCCAAGTACTTATATTGTGTTTTCCTGTGTGGTTTGACCATTTATCTTCATATAGTGACCCTTGCAACATGCCCAAAGCACCCCATTTGTCCTTTAAAGAACAAGGCTTAGTTATTGCTCTCCATAATGAAGTTCGCAGTATATATTGCTATTGCCTTGAGTAGTTGTCGTGACTGCATTCGCCATTTTCTGGAAGTACCAGAAAGCAACAGACAAGCGAAACGAACAGTAGGACGCCCTGTATTGTCGGATAGCATGCGCCGCAGACTAGTTCGTAAGGCAAAAAACAGGTGAACACACAGCGAACGAACTTGTGAATGACCTGGATTTGCGCAAAGAACTACGTGTACAATGGGCTAAGGTAGCACAGCATTGGGCTACAAATTTAACTCCATCGTGTGGTAAGATGAAAAGAAATTTAATCTTGATGGCCCTGATGGTTCCAAGTACTATTGGGCTAAACCTCCGGTACCCCACCAAGCACGTTTCGAAGCGGCAAAATGGTGGTGGTGTCGTGATGGTGTGAGAATGTTTAGTGCCTCTGGAAAGTCTGCTCTAGCCATCCTAAATGGTAAGCAAGACGCCGAGAAGTAAATCTACACTCTATCGAAGTATTTACTCCCCTTCGCTCACCTTCATCGCAGGACAAATTACATTTCTCAACAAAATAACGCCTCTGTGCACACCGCGCAGAAGGTTTTTGACTGGTGTTAATGAATCAAAAGTAGCCATAATGGCGTTGGAATGGCCTGCCAAGTCACCTGACCTAAACCCCATTGAAAATTTGTGAGCGATTATGATCCGGTTGGTCTATAACAACGGCCAGCGCAAGTTCACACCTCCGCCGAGCTCATCGCGGTGCTCAAGTCTGTTTGGGATTATACTCCGCTTACGACTCTCGTAAACCTGGTTCAATCGATGCCTAAGCGCCGCGAACAAGTAGTTTATGAGAGATACAGGGTTACCATTGTTAATGTTTATTTGTATGTGTTGCGCGCAAAAATAACATTTAACAATTTGTTGCTGCGTGTAGTTATTAGTATGTTATGGAAACGTGCTCGTTACGACTTTTCGCTTGTACACGATGCCCATGCAACGCTCGGTTTACCTCCCCGATCAAAACGCAGTCGTTGTTACGAAAGTTAGTAGGCTGCGCATTCGTGGCTTACATGGTATAGCGTTTCGCGACACGCAATACGTGCCCACCATGGCCAAAACGTTGCTGTCGATGGCACTCATCACGGAATCGCTGTCCAACCCAGATGTAGTTTTCACTAACCGGCTTGCCACGACGTCGATCAATGGCCAACGCCTCCTGTAGACTCACCAACTCACCATTAAGCTCTTTTACGTCGATGGTGACATCGTGCTGGCCGGCGTACCTGCAAATGACCATGCACTGCTCGCGACGGATACCATGGCCACGCTCTGGCACGCGCGCCTTGGACACGCACCGGCACTGGCACTCGCTAAGCTTCGGGACAGCGCCGACGGTCGATAGTCTTACGGCTGGTGCACCGTGTGCCGACTGTACATGTGGCAAGTTGACGGAAATAGCGCACCCTAACACCGGCGAGCGCGGTCCCAAGCCGCTCGGCACGTACACTTACGCGGATACATGGGACCCGGCTCCAGCGACCAGCCCTGGTGGTTCGCTCTACTTCGTTGTGTTTACCGAAGGTGCCACTAACTACTTCAACGCCTACCCATTGCGCTCCAAGCCGTCTGCCGATGTTCTCGCGCATTACCAGTCCTATTATGCGTGGCTCGTGGTACGCAAAAAAGTTCCAATCATGACGCTGTACACGACCAACAGCACAGAGTATTGCGCCCAACAGTTCAATGCCTACCTCACAACCATGGACATAGAGCACGCGCGCAGCGCACCGTGATGTCAATATCAAAACGGGACAGCTGAACGCATGAACCGCGCGCTCATAGCTCCCGGCTGCAGGCTCATGCGTTCGCCCTTTGTGGTGGGTTGAGGCCATGGTCACACCAACATTTCTGGGCAGTCGAACACCGAACCCGAAGACGGGCAACCGCACGCCGCACAAGCTTATCACCGGCTACCGACCCAATGTTGTCAACTTTAAGGTTTTCAGCTGCCTGTGCTTTTGCAAGAACGACGCCAACTTCAAGCTTAGCAGCAAGACCAACAAGTGCATGTTCCTCGGGTACAGCGAGCTGCACCGAGCGTAGAAGATCTACGACCTCGCGTCAAAAATCGTCCGTATCTCTGTCGACGTTGTGCTATTTGAAGACCTCGCCCCTCGCTACGATGAATATGCCGACGCCCCTTTTATTAGTGAGCCATTTTACGCCGATATTTCACCACCCATCTCGCAGCCAGCGCCTGCCGCATGGCCGCAGCCAGTGCCTGAGACCGCCCCGCAGCCTGCGCCTGACATGCCGCAGCGAACGCATGCATACCAAGAGCCGGCATTGCCGAGCAGTCCCGCGCGAACCATTCCTGCCTCGCAGCCGCCGCATATCGCCCCCAACCGCGCCGTCATCCCGTTCGCGCATTACCCACTCGCACCACCCACGGCTGCAGCCATTCTTCCTGCACAGTACTCTTTGGCAAGCACGTTAAGCAGAAATACTCAGCGTTCAAGCGGGAGTTCTCGGCCATCCGCTCATACGAGAAAGCTACAGGCAATGACGACCCGATCAACTATCCCGAATATTGAGGCGAACCTGTCGCCGCAATCGGTGACAAGCAAGGTCTTGGCCATCACGATTACGCTGCCCATAAACAGCCTGATGCCTCGAGCGTGACCGCGTCTTCGGACGAGGACCAGCAAACAAAAAATTGATACTGAGATAGCACGCCGCGAGCCAAGCGGCCGAGAAAAGCTGTCGTCGGTTAAGGCCTCGCTACTCTTAACAACAGCCTCGTACAAAGCATTTATATACTCACCAAGCCCGTGGTTCACGCAGGTCAAAGTCACAGCGATATTATGTTTGTTGCAGCAATCGAGAAACTGCAGGCCTCTGTCGAGCGGAACGACACTATCCATGCAAAACGAGCTTTTAGCCTTTCTACGCAGTTCGGCGTAAATGACATGCAAATTTGTGCTTTATTCGCGAATGCCACTACGTTAATGACATGTCATTTCGTGTTTATTACTGAATATCAACACATGAATGACGAGTAGTTTTGTACTCTATAATACGAAGTGAAAGACATGCTCTTTTCTACTTAATGCATGAATATCTCTGCATCAATGACATGCAGTGTTGTGCTTTATTGATGAATATCATTAAGATATCGCTTGCTATCGTCACGAGTATTTTGCAACGTCGCTGTCTGCGAGTACTCGGTGTCATCATCACTGACTGTCGTGTCAATGTGCATCCATGAGGTGTGTGTGTGTTGGTACTTCTGTAGGCTCCAGCTCAATGATTCAATTATGCAGTACAAGGGTCGCTGGCTCTACATGCGCAAACAGCAACTCGTACAAGGCACGCCTCGTCCTCATGGACCACCGCAAGCGTGAAAGAATTAAACTGAACCCCTAAATACCTAACCCTTACAAAGAGATGACGCACCGACTGGCAACGCTGACTCGATGCGCCTTGTCCTCACTATTGCTTCGGCCCCGTCAAGCTCATCCTCGGCAGGACCGTACAACGCAACACTCTACAAGGCACAACTGCGGTAATGCAGCATGTACCTCCAAGACATGGCGAAGCGTTTCTGCCTGGAAGATGGCTACCAGGTGGATACGCTAACCCCGCCCCGAAAAAACCTTGCCCGCAAGGACACGGAACTACTCACCGACATCGTTAAGTAACAAATCAATAGTTGGTTTACTTTTGTACTGCGCCTGCATGACGCGCCCAGACATCGCTCGCGCCGTCCCACAGCTCTCGCGTTACATCAAGTGCCCACGCCAACTACACTCTAACGTGACCAAGGGCATGATAAAGTATCTGCTTGGAAAGTCCAAACTCCAAAAACACGCCATGCAATCGACCATCGAAGCTAAGTATGTCGCTGCCTGCATTGCCGCGCAGCACAAATGCCACCTCGTGGACCTCCTATCGGAAGTCCAGCTGGCTTCAGTGCCACCGCCGATCATGTTTATGGACAACCAGAGTGCAATTCACGTAGCCAAGAACACCGGTAGCATTCAGCGCACCAAGCACCTGGCACTGCGTTTCTACTTCCTTTGTGACCTTGTGGCCAAGCAGTAGCTCATCCTCAAGTACTGCGGAACGCAGCTTATGGCTGCCGAAGGCCTCTCAAAGCACGTACCAGGATCCATCCCTGCGACGGCCCGCGCCATCATGGGCATTGAAGGATGTGATGAATACTACCCATGACGACAAGACAATGCATAGCAAGATCTAGTCGGTCTCTACCTGATTGCCCCCCTGCGGAATTACATATCTCCATACCGTATTTATTGCACGCTTAATAAGTCTCAATCAATAAACTCATTCTTTATTTTACCTTCTCTCGAGTACCCAGAGTCAACAATCGCAGACTGAGTGCACTGCAGACTTGTCGTCGCCGAGGCCAAACGCCATTGCTACCCGTAAGTTGAACGCGACAATTTGCTTGTGTTCAAATTCTTGGTCGTTGTCCAGCGCTCGACATCGTCATCGCAGAGCATACGGCAATCATACAGTAGAGCTCAAACCCAATTGCACTGTCCTAATTGAAAGCCAATCCAGATCCAAATCTGGTACACCGATGTGATATGGTGCTTTGAGAAAAATCCACTCTCACCCAACATTAGAAAAGACAGAGTCATCTACGAAGCTGGTGACAGATATAACATTCTTCAATGCGTTGGACTAAATACAAAGCAGATTATCATTAGAGGTTATCATGCCTTTTGACGATGAATTTTAGTCAAATGTCGCGCTGTTGTCATTCTCTATACCTTCGTCGTAGACAACGGTGTGGTCGCTGAGCTTGTTTCAAAGTGCTCCTTGAGCTTTTAAAGGTCGTTAGATTATGCCTCGGCGCGTACGCGTTTAAGGTGGTCGCTAATTGTCACGAGACGATTTTCGTATTGATAATACTCGTCATCATCATTGCGCAATGGCGTAAAAGGGATGAGACGTTCGTGAGGGTGACAACTAAATAAATATATCGTCGGACTTTTCACGCCGGTAGACAGTGGAGGCGGTAGCCCATATTATTTTCATACGTTTAAATGAATTTCGACAAATATGGTGCTATCAATTTTGCGATTGGAATCCAGCTGCTCGACAGTGAGCATACATATTAGCCGAGCCGATAAGCAGCTGCTTGTGCGGTGCAATCGCACGGAAACACCCAAACTGCGTTTTTTAGTTGCCTGAGGAACACCATCAAAATTATTTTTGCTTTGCATACGGTGATGGAGGCGTTGATACGTTAAATGGGAGCAACAATTATAATATGCAGAAGGGATATTTCATTAATGATCTCCTTAGTTTCAACCTTGTATGCATACCTCGATGTTATGAAAGTGCCTTGGCGACGCTCGCAGCTAGAGAAGATGAGTTGAAATAACAGATGGCGTCGAAATTCCACGACACATATGCCCCCATTATTCATTATCATAAGTCTAGGGGCATCGGTCTTTAATGCGTTCAAATAGTTCCATAAAAACCAAGTTGTTTGTGAACGATATCTACCAATATTATTAAAATTCAAGTCACTTAAAGCCCAGAACGGAAGGCTGTTTTTATTTTGGACCAGAGTAGTACAGCGGTGGACATAATTTACCAGGGTTAAGATAGTTCCTTTATTCGTGATCTGATTGGCTGCTAATGCCGGCCGGTTAAATTCTGGAACCTCTGAAAAGTGTCCAACCTGTATGTTCTGATGTGAGGGGTTATATTGATTCTAGAAAGGTTTCAGGGCAAAACAAGTTTTTTTTAATTAAGCGACAGACTGAGTAGGCGAAGGAATGACCTTCGCAAAGGCAGAGCGGATGCACTCGGGCGTAAATTCGCCCACGCATCGTTGGCTCGCTGAATGCCGGCGGCCCGCTTGTCCTTGGCGTCAGTGTAGACGTTGGAGTCAGCGAGCCAGAGGCCACGCAGTTTGGCTTTAAATGGGCCCATGACCCCAACGACTAGCGGCTAGAGCACCGACGTGCAGTTGGGGGGGGAGGACCACGAGTTAGGAGCCCATGGTACACACGTACACACGCGCTCGTGGGACGCCGCATCCACGTGCACGCGCAGGCCGTTCACAAGGACAGCCGAGTAGTTCTGGATCTCAGGTCTAAAAATACAGAAGTGTTAATCAGTCACAGTGATAGACGTACTCAAGGACTTGGTCCAAATAAAACGCCCAAGTCCTGGCGTCCATCCACGCATTGCGCCGTACTTGATAAAAATGCTCCGGAGGGTATGAATCGAGCTCAATTTTTTCGACTAACCCTCCGGGCATTGCCTTGAGTATAAACAGGATGGGAAGCTTGGACCCTAACCATGACTCAGAATGTAAATTCTAAAAATAGTTCGGTACCATCGCGGCGCGCACCTAAAACGGCGGTTACGCACGCCGGTTTTTTCTCATCGCCGTCTACTTGTGTTGATCCGCCGACCTCGGCGAACGTGTAGCGGGGGGGGGGCGTGTCCAAAAACACGCCCGTCTCGTCGACGTTAATGACGTCGGCGTCATCGAGGTCGGCGTGCTTTTGCCAAAACATGGCGACGAATTTGGCCTTCTCGGCCTCCAATTGCGCTCGCGTGAGCTTGCTGGAGGGGCGAGCTCGACGCCAGCGGAAGCCGAGAGTTCCGGCCGTCTTTCGGAGGAGACGACGCAGAGACGTGTACGCCGTCTCGGCATCGGTCGCGCGCTCGATGTATCCCTGCAGCCACTCAGGTTGGTTAAGTTTAACCCACGCCATCATTGTGACTGAGTTGACAGCTCTGTTGCACTCGCGTTGCTCCACCAAAAACGCTCGAAACGTCTGGAACAGTATATTAGTGTTAAGCTATACCATTGGAATTTAGTTACGGGGACATTGGGAAGGGAAGGTGGGCGAAGGGCATCAGGTACTCGCCCAACGTATAGATGACTTCTGGCCGCCGACCAATATGGCCAACTTGCTCTTGCCACAGAAGCTGAACGCGCCCCACATCATCACGGACCCACCGTCCATCTTCGGCTTGACGTACGTGCACGACGGCTGACGAAGGTCGCGCCAGTAAACTTGCACCCGTCCGGCCCGTTCAAAGTAAATTTCTTTTCGTCGGAAAAGACAACTTTCTCCAGTCCTTGGCTTCCAGAAGTGCGGCGCGTGCCTAAACGATGCGCGCCTCCTTGTGCGCTTGCGTCAGGTCCAGCGTCCTTTCCATCTTTGTGTACACAAGGTAGTCGACCAGAGAGAGAATGCAGCGCACGGTTCGAAAGTTGCACTGGAGGTCGACCGTGCCCTTGAGCTGGACAGCCGAGTAGTCGCCGGCTGCCGCTGTGCCATGAGCGCAGCGAGCGCGCGCGCGCCAGCGCGCTAAGGGAACTTGGCCCGATGGGACTTAGAATAGGCGTACTTTATTTTATTTCCCTTTTTAAGGTTTTCTTGATACTCAACTGACAGCTTTGGCGTGGTGGCGCAGCTCTCGGGGGCACCGATTCGACTTTTTTAGCAACCAATGCATGCGCGCGCACAAGTAGACTAGCGCTATAATGTACTTATGTATGCGCAACTCTTTACGTGCACTTCGCTGTATGTTGTTCGCGACCATGCGCCGCTGTGCTTGGGCCGACCCCGGCAGGCTCTGATTTGCATATATTTTAAAATGTAGATACATTAAATATAGGTTATGTTTATGGCTTTACTGCGCTACTTCTGTGCGCCATCCTGCAGGGCAGTGCTGCCTAAATCACCACTAACCGACCACCCGCCGGCGCGGATCGGCCGCTCCCGTCGTCCCGGCTTAGGTGGCTGTGTGTGAGATTTTAATATTAGTTAAAATGGCTTCACGCAACCCTTGATTTTCATATTCATAGGATTGGTCAAAACAACCCCTAAATGGACCAAGTATCAATCGTTAAGGGCAATCAGAGCAGGCCAATAGGGGGGTCCAAATTCCAGCCAATCACAGATTTTCCTATCAGCGGCACAGGCGGGACCGCCACCAGGTACGTCTATGGGTAGTTCTACTTAACGCTGCTTAACAAAACTTGGCACGATCGTGCGCCCTAATTACAGCAGTGTGCTGCCCAATTTTCAGCGTCATATGTCCAAATATGACGAAAGCCGCGCGGGTTTTCCACCCGGCGGCGGCGATGGGCGGGCGGCGCTACTAAATTGGACTTTTTGTAGGAACTACTACGTGCGCGCGCACGACAAGACGTGTTATAGAATGTATTTACTATTGCGCTACTATATAATCTACTTTCGCAGTGCGCTTCGGCCTATAGCTCTCAGCCGATGATGCGGCGCCGCGCTCGGGCCTCCCCCGGCGGGCACTAAATTGCATATTTCTCCTACAATATTAAGCGCACGCAATATTAAAAGTGCTACTCTTTATTGAGATTATAACGCATCGATAGCACCCCTCTTGCAGGGCAGCGCCATCTCCAACGTGCCTAGAGCACCCGCCGGCGCGGCCAGCCTGGCTGTAGTGTCACAGCTGGACGCACGCCACCTACGGATACGGCACCTCACTGGCTGGTTCACTAGCCATTTAGGTACGACCTTACATTGACGAATACTGGCCAATCACGGTAGTATGTGGCACGTAGGACCACAGGATTGGCCATAGATTAAAGAAATAGGAAATTCTGGCCCACGGGAAAATGTGGCAATGCCCACAGCAAAATAACATAAAATGTAGCATTCTCACGGTAAAATATGAGATTCGCTCATGGGATAACTGTACACGTTGCCAAGAAGACTGCTAAACTGAAAAGCACTCACGGTAAAATCTGCAATTGCCACAGCAAAATCTGCATTGGCCACAGCAAAATAATATAAAAGCACCAAATACTACCTCCGTTCCAAAATGATTCCAGCAATTCAACT